>CM077227.1:11644273-11661773 GCA_039654775.1 Spinibarbus caldwelli | reverse complement strand
ACTGGACCAGCACCGCACAAGCTCAATAATTCATCATTACACTCATTACAGTGAATTATTCATTAAGGGCAGTTGTGTGTAGCAATGCAGTATGAGGTAAAGAAACACATTTTGCAGTGGACCTTTGTCACACTCTTTTCCTTTTATCTTTCCTTATCTAGTGTATTTCTTCTCTTGAGCCGATCCACCTGCAGCAAACGAGAAAATTAATGAGTGAATGAAGAAAACACAATCATGAGCTCTGCCCATTTTCCACACCCTTCTCGCTTCAATCTCAACGTCTCTCTGTTTAGTCATTTTTCATCTTGTTGTGACAGTAGTACACAGATATACGCTCTATCAGAATGAGCACATTTCAGTTTCTCTCTTTCCCTCCCTCTCAGAATCTCCTGCATTATTTAAATGTTCTGCAGACATTCATACATGAATGCACAGAGAGAGCAGAAGAAAAACAGACTAAGAATAAGTAGGGGGGGCCAGGAAGAAAAAAAAATGTGGTGACACTTGTGAAACAACATCGGGAGATGAAAAAGGAGAGAGAGTGCTTGTGGGAGGAGGTGTACAATACTCTTTAAAAGTTTGGGGTCAGAATTCTTTTTTTAAAAGGAAATAATACTTTTATTCATCAAGGATGCATTAATTTGATCAATAGTGACAGTGTCAGACATTCATAATGTTATGAAAGATTTCTAATTTTTAGGCATGGTTTCCCAAAAACATTAAGAAAACTTAACTTAAAGAGGATTAGGGCCAAGCAATAATAAAAAAATAAAACCATATCGAGATTAAAGTCATTATAATGCGAGATTAAACTCGTTAAATTTTGAGGAAAATGTCTAAATAAAATGTTGAGAATAAACTCATTAAATTTAGAGAATAAAGTCGTGTTTTGAGAAAAAACTCATCATAAATTTAGAGAAAAATATATTGAAATAAAATGTTAAGAATCTCATTAACGAGTGCTTAATAATAACAATGTATTAATTGGGTAGGTAGGCAATAGGGAGGGCTTTGTTGTCACAATAAGGCAGTGTTTGTTTATTTAATTATTTTAATAAATAAAATCATTTACACTCTGTTATTGCATCCTGTTAATGTACAACAATTAACGATAATGTACAAAAATACATTTCATTTTGACATTTTTTTTCTTGAAACTTAATGAGTTTAATCTCGCATTATGAATTTAATCTTGAGATGTTTTTTTTTTTTTTTTTTTTTTTAATTTCTTGGCCCTAATCCAGTAAAAACTGTTTTCAGCATTGATAATAATATGAAATGTTTCTTGAGCACCGAATCAGCATATTAGAATGATTTCTGAAGGATCATGTGACAATGAAGACTGGAGTAATGATGCTGAAAATTCAGCTTTGATATGACAGGAATAAATTAGATTTTAAAATATTAACATAGAAAAGAGTTATTTTGCATTGTAATTATATTTCACAATATTACTGTTTTTACTGCATTTTTGATCAAATTAATGCTTTTGAAAAAATTGGTCACATAATCCTTCAGAAATAAATCTAATATGCTGATCCGCTGCTCAAATTAACCTTTTAATGACTGCTGAAAACTCAGTTTTGATCATGAATTACATTTTAATTACTTAGTTTCAGTTTGAAATCTATTAAAATAGAATACAGTTATGTTAAATTGTAATTATATTTCACAATATTACAGTTTTTACTGTTTTTTTGATCAAATGAATGCAGCCTTGGTGAGTGTGAGACATTTTAAAGCAAACTTTTGAACAGTAGTGTATGTAAGAGAGAAAATGTGTTTGTAAAAATGTGAGAGTGAAATACAGTAGTAAAGTCAGGCAAACATTTCTGTTTCTGTTTTGCCAAAGCTTTCTCATCTGACCTTTTGGAGAACTTTTATAAATTATTGACATAATCTGTCCCCGCAAGTTTGCCTCTTAACCCAATTTTCACTACTGCTCTTGCCATTCCCCTGTTATTGAGACAAGATTCATGAGCTATCATCCACTGATTTTATTCTGAATGTGTATGTGTCCTTAAGATTCACACTTCCAGAGAAGCAGCACAAATAGACAAATCATTTATGAGAATGTTTTTTTTCTACCTACTGTATAGGTGCACAGGTTATGAAAATAAACACTAAAAATACAATGCCGAAACTGTAATAAAGGGGAAAAGTGAGAACTTGTACACAGAAAGCATATAAGGTGTTAAGAATAAGAAATTAATTTGTTTCTTTTGACTTGCATGGCAGAATAATCCCACTGTTTGACTGTTTTACGTGTAATGTGTTTATTTATTACTATTAACTGCTGGTTATAAGCCTCATTTTCCTCTTCTATGGAAAAGCCTCATCTGGGAACAAGATGTGAATGCTACAAGCCTGCCAAAATGTACTGAAACGTACAGAAATTCACAGATAATCAATGCAAACAGAGCATAAACAATAATCTATACTGCCATGCAATTTACAGCTGTTAGTTTTCACATTCCTTACTGCTGCTGGTTCCCATTCCTTCATCAGCACAGACTTTTATATTTTATTCTGTTGTTGGAGGATTTAGACATGTCTATTTTTCTCTTGTACGATCAAGGGAGACAAACTAAGAATGATGATGAATTATTATTAATGAAAGCATATAACATAGGGGTAATGCCATCAGCTCTGATGTCAGTGTTAGATTTTAATGCCATAAACAGCATGCTTATATGCCCCTGATACTTTAATGATGCCAATAAAACCATCAACAAAACCTTATCTGTTGTTTTTATTTCACAAAAACAAGGAAAATGTACAACAAATAAACAACATCCAATAGATTAGAACATCAGAAATTAATTTTACATTTATAGAATAACTTACGCAGGAAATTGATTTTGACATTTATCTTCTATTAAACAACTGTACTATGACTGAATGAAAATAAACCCATTTGTAGACAGTGCAGACAGATGAAGTAAAAAACGTAAGACGGCTCCTTCCAAGAGTTCACGCAGAAGACTGGTCCTCAGTTCTCTTAAATGATAATAAAATAATCAATAATACATTTAACATTGTCCCTTTATCACTATTTTGTGGTCTTGTATAGTATATACTACAGTTAAATTTTTTTATAAATATTTTTTTTTTTTCCTGGAAGACTCTGATTACCATAACTGCATTTATTACAGCAAAAATACAGAAAGATATTAATAATATTGTAAAAAATTACAAGTTAAGATAACAGTTTTTTTATTTTAATATATTGTAAAATGTAATTTATTCCTGCGATGACAAAGAATTTTTAGCAGTCATTACTCCAGTTTTCAGTTATCATTATCAATGTTAAAAACAGTTGTGCTGCTAAATATTTTGGATTTTTTTTTTTTTTCAGGATTCTTTGATAAATATCTAGTTTGAAAAGAACAACATTTATTTCAAATGTAATTTTTTGTCTCAATGTAAAAATCTTTAGTGTCATGCTTCACTGTTACAATTTAAAGCATCCTCTCTTAATTTCTATAACAAAAATGTTTGAATGGTAGCATATGTAGTTAATAGTATATATTAACATGTGGATGTTATAAAAAACTCAACTCACCAGCACCTCTGAATGCTTGATGTAAAACCCCCACTGATATCACCAACATTAAGACTATTGTCCAGAAGGCTGTTTCTGTTAAAAAAAAAAAAAAAAAAAAAATCAACAGCTTTCTTTTCCAACAGACTTCATGAATATTTAAATTGAATAAATTTACTGATACTACATAAAATTATTTTGCACATGAAAATGACTATTTGTTTTAATTATTAATTTGGGTAACTTAAGATCTTTCACGTGGCTCAGGTTTGTCCACATTCAGAGTGGCATCACTCGGCGTTTCTAGGGCGGGATGAGACACCCTACAGGTGATTACGGTCCCGGGTGGGTTTTTGTCGGGTCGTAGGGTGAGGTGAGAGGAGAGTGAATATGTTCCATCGCTGTGCTGCCGATGACTGGAGAGGGAGGATTCTTTTGACAAAGAGACAGGCTCTTCTTCAGAGGGTGCCTGGGAAAACCACTCCACCTACAAGAGCACAGGGCTGTCAGGACACAAGCCAAAAGCCAGACTCCAAAACAAGATCAAAATATGGTTTTGTGCTTATTCTGAAAGCGAGCTGACCTGCACATCCAGAGGATAATAGCAATGACAATGGCAGCTCAGTTTCTGTCGTATCCTGAAATGTCAGTTTCTCCTCAGATAGTGTGATATGAGGAGGTTCTGGGTAAAGAAATGGGATGAAATATTTGATAAATTTCCTTTAAGTGAAAGTCAAGGATTCATGGATGTGAAAAATGTATGGGTTTCTTCAACTTTGATCGCTTATGTCCCATGAGTGGATTTTTATTAAAATGAACAGATTTCAATTTATATGAAGTTATATGAAGCTCAAGGTATTAACTTTTCATCATGCCTTCACCATTTATTTTTGCTACTTTTCATATTACTTTTATGTACAGATTTTATTGTTTTACTCGTTGCAGCTGCATGCACTGGATATTAAAGGGATAGTTCACCCAAAAATGAAAATTCTGTCATTAATTACTCACTCTCATGTCATTCCAAACCCGTAAGACCTTTGTTCATCTTCAGAACACAAATTAAGATATTTTTGATGAAATCCGAGAGCTTTCTGACCCTCCATAAACAGCAACGCAACTGAAATGCTCCCAGACACAGAAACGTAGTAAGTACATCTTGAAAATAGTCCATGTAACATCAGTGGTTCAACCGGAATTTTACGAAGCTACAAGAATACTTTTTGTGCGCAAAGAAAACAAAGATAACAACTTTATTCAACAATTCTTCTCCCCATCTATGGAGGGTCAAAAAGCTCTCGGATTTCATCAAAAATATCTTAATTTGTGTTCTGAAGATGAACAAAGGTCTTATGGGTTTGGAACGACACGAGGGTGAGTAATTAATGACGGAATTTTCATTTTTGGATGATCTGTTTAAACTATGGAAATCCATCATAAAGTAGAAATGGGAAACTATGTTCAAAACTATGATAATCTACACATAATTAAATATTTTAATATTTGAAAATATTTAAATATTTTATTAAACATGTTTATTTTTCTTATTTATAAAGGTATGGTGCCCCTAAGGTCACATGGTGAAGGTAAAAAATATATGATGGGAGGAAAAAAGTATATTTCAATTTTGCATTCTCTCGCAAAAGTTTTGTGTTTCTCCAACAAACTTCACTCGCAAAAGCACTGAAATATAGTTTTTCCTCCCACCTCATTATTTCAGTCACTAAAGTTTTGCAAGTGAACCCAAAAACAAGCAAATACAAAACTTTTGTGAGAGAATGCAAAACCATTAAAATATATATCTTTTTTTCCCTCCTATCTCACCATATCCTTTTAGGGCCTCCGTACCAAGAGACACAAAATCAATGTTAATGCAAATTATGCAAAATTTATCAAAATATTCTGTGTAATGTGTATTTTCTACCATAGAATGCTTTTTTACAAAATAGATATGGTGGAAATAATAATGTGGAGGGACTTTAAATGACTTTCAGAAAAAAATAAATGTCAGAAATCTCCTCCTGATGTATGTCCACTGCAGTTATTTGACATATTAAATAAACTGAGAGTGTGAAAGTGTTTTAAGAGTCTATTTTCTAAAAAGTGTCCACAGATGAAGAAACACCTTTATATAGAAAAATAAAGGGCATTTTGACCCCTCTCAGTATATGCCAATGAAGACTCACGTGTGATTTGCAGCTGCACAATCTGTTGAGTCTGAAACTACCCAGAGCCGACAGTACAGATGTATGTGCCCTCATCTGAGACCTTTAACCTCCTCAGAGTCAGAGACGCATTACCATCCCTCACCAGACGATCCGCGCTTGTGCCTTCCCGCAAATACTGCAGTGTACAGTAATAGTGTGATATTTAGCATCTAAACGTGTTTTCCTTTAAATATATGAATATTTCTCACTTACAATCTTGTCCTACGTCTGTCTCTGTTTCCCTCGCTTTCATGTCAAGAATTTTATGGCCATTTCCTCTGTGTTGTATGCGCCACTCAAGTGCCACATCCTGCCCAGGGACGGAGTTCTTCTGTCTGAAGCCACAGTCTAACAGCACATCACCCCCGATTAGAGCCACAATGGATGGGACATGCGAAAACACCACAGACACAACTGGGAAAAAAAGAGAGTGACAGAGAGGGGGGAAATGGTAAAAATTTTCATTTCACGTATATAACCAATGCAAAAAGTAAGATTAGTTAAAGAAAACAGTAACACTTTAAAATAGGGAACACATATTCACTAGTAACTAAGAGTTTTCCCTGAACAAACTCCTAATTTCCTTCTTATTAATAGTTAGTAAGGTAGTTGTTAAGTTTAGGTATGGGGTGGATTAAGGGATCTAAAATACGGTCATGCAGAATAAGGCATTAATATGTGCTTTGCAATACTAATAAACAGCCAATATGCTAGTAATATGCATGCTAATAAGCAACTAGTTAATTGTGAGAATAGGTCCTTAAAATAAAGTCTTACCAAGAAAACATAGAGTGCTACTCCATAACAAGAATCTGGCAATTTACAGTATGACTAGTGATCAGCGAAACAAAGACTTACTTTGCAAACTGATTCAAGTGTGTTTAATCAATTTTCTTTTATTAATGTGGAAAGCTTGTTTTATGTGTTTTTAGATAGAATTTGGCAAATTAGGCCATTTAGAAACAATTAACTATCATTCCCTTTTGTGTTATAGAGCCGTAAGCATTAGATTCAATAAATTCATTAGAACTGAATGGACATTATAAAATCATTCGACAGTTGTTCATGGGTTCTCAAGATCAATGTCATCTAGAGCTGTACCTCAGAATTTTGTAATGTTTCGAAACAAAGTTTGAAACAGCATGATGTCTTGTTTAAAGAAATCACACGAGAGTTTGATACGAGCTCCAAACTACTCATTTAAAATAAAGGATTGTTAAAGTTTCATGAAGCAGTGTTTTTAAAGCGCCCATCACTACCCATTGTTAGATTGTTTTTATGGAGTAGCTTTCTTAATTTGTTTACGGATTATTTATGACCAAAACTTATGAAACATCTAAAGCAGGGATGCCCAATCCTGCTCCTATTGGGCCAACGACTAGAGTTTAGCTCCAATGCAATGCAGAATGCAAATGTTTCATTAGAGAATGCAAATGTTTTGTTAGAGAACGTGAATGTTTTGTTAGAAAACTTAAATGTTTTGTTAGAACGCAAATGTTTTGTTAGAGAACTTAAATGTTTTGTTAGAACACAAATGTTTTGTTAGAGAACTTAAATGTTTTGTTAGAGAACTTAAATGTTTTGTTAGAACACAAATGTTTTCTTAGAGAACTAAAATGTTTTATTAGAGAACGCAAATGTTTTGTTAGAGAACTAAAATGTTTTATTAGAGAACTTAAATGTTTTGTCAGAGAACTAAAATGTTTTGTTAGAGAACACAAATGTTTTGTTAGAGAAATTAAATGTTTTGTTAGAGAACTAAAATGTTTTATTAGAGAACTTAAATGTTTTGTCAGAGAACAAATGGTTGGTTAGAGAACCTAAATATTTTTTTAGATAACAAATGTTATGTGAGAGAACAATACCTTTTCAAAAGCGGAATATTTTTGCGAGACAGCGCAGATGTTTAACAAGAAAGCACAGTTTCTTGGGGGAATGCACTATTTTACGAGAACGCAAATGTTTTTGGAGTGGAAACAAAGTTCCATAGATAGATAGATAGATAGATATTAACACAGACTAATAATATTAACATATTACAATATTACCCTCTGTCTGCAACGTTCCTGATTGGGTGAGAGGCAGGTTCAGTTTACTCTGCATAAGCGGTTGTGCATCAGATTGTGTTGTCTTACTGTGAAGGGTCTGCAGCACCAGAGTGAGGCTGATGCTGCCGCCTTCCAGCTGAACTGAGCCAATGAAATGAGCCGGGAGGGAATCCAGCTCAGCACCGCGAGGCACATAACGGCTAATCTCACAAACCATTTTCTTTTCATTGCAATCAGCATGAAGAAGCAAGTCTGCGTTAGGAATTTGAATGGATGGTACTGTGTGGTGAGAAACAATGGAGAAAGAAAGATTTTCTAATATATATATGTTTTTAATTTAGACATTCAATTGATGACTTTAGGTTCAGTGTACTTACACGTTAACTCAAAGATGAGATCGTCAGCGTTAGGGGTCTCAGGAGGGTTATATGGGGTCACAAGCTCTGGTGACAGACCATCATTCCCAACAAGATCCCTGAAGACCAGAGTGGAGGGAGTGCACTTGAACATTGCCCCGCCCATCATCCCCCTCATCCCGCCCCCTTCCTCGATCAGAGAGCAGGACAGGACCACATCAGCTCCATCCAGCCCTGTGAAGAGAGGACATTCACTCAAACAGCAGGGGCCACCAAATCCACCAAAACCAGACTATTGAAAATAAAACCAAAAGCAAAAAGACCATTCTGACCCATCAATCGAGTTTAATGTCGTGAAACATTACATTTTTATTACATAAATTAATATAAAATCTGTCTATGCAGATATATGCAAGCAAGTCAGTTGAAAACAATATAGGAGCACCAGGGGCGCAACTGCATATTTGTCGAGGGGTATGCAAGATCAGTGTCGGCGCCCCTCTGTATTCTAGTAGCCTCTAACACTAACTTGCGCAGAAAACTTTCTGCAAGTCAATGACCAAAAGCCCATTACTAGCTTGTGCATGGAAGGATACAGACTCATCAGGAGTGAAAAAAGTGATAAAGGTTTGAACCCCCTTCTCTCTTTTTTAATACCATAGGGAAAAAAAGTAAAAAGTAAAAACAAGAAAAAAAAGAAGTGTGTCACATAACATCCCCTTTAACTCTTGATGGTAGACCCCAGATAGTAGAACACATTTTTTTAATTCTTTTTTTTTTTCAAACACATGTAATATTGCTCACTTGTTATATAATATTATTTATTTGCCTAAAAGTTATTCATATTCTTGCACATTTTCATATAGTAAAATTTATTTTAAAGAACATCTGCATTTTTTTCTTTCATTTTTACTTAAAGAGATAATTCATGGAAAATTTGCCATGCTAAGTCGAAAATTTCTGCCAAGATTTCACCTGGTAAAAAAACAAATACTATTAAAATGAATGTTATGATTCCCACTATGGCCACTAAATAGCAGCAGAGGATCATTTATTGTCTCCTTTACCATTTCCACTCTGTAATATAGTTCTTTTCACATGTTTTGCTAATGGATTTGTATTTAGACATAAAATCACTATTATAACATTTAAAAATCTCTTTTTTTGTTAAAGTTCAGCATTGTTTTGTATTGAAGTATGAAGTAGCAAGAGTGTTCAACTCATTGAATCTACTTGAATTACACAGATGGCCTATTTTAAATTTACAACAGCAATTTTCAGTGAAAAGTGGCTAGTTTGTATCCTTGTTTACAATCTTCTCAGTTTCTCTCAAATGTAAATCAAATGCCCCTTCACAAACATTCACCAAGCCACTGAGCGATAGAGATAGTTGTGAATTACATTAATACTGAGTGAATGACAATTTTTGTATTATTTTTGTATTGCCTAGGCTCCAGGTATTTTAATAAAAGGGCTCACTATAGCTTTATTGCTCAGTAAGCTCATTTGGCACCTGTAGCCTACCTTTTCCGTGCTTGTTTGACTCGCGCGCCGAGGGCAAGCTGAAGTGCGCGTATGAAAAGTCTCCTGTTTGTTGTGGTCGCAAAGAGATACGGCTGTTCCGCGTCTTAATAAGTTTTTAATGAATACATGTTTGAACTCATTAAAATGCTAAAAACTGTTGAATAAAAATGTTGCATTAATTATTTTTAATAACTAAGCTTTTGATTATTAATTACATTTTATTACTACAGAAGATTTTCACAGAATTATTTTGGCAAAATGGCACCCCCTATTAAATTATCCATGGTTTTACTACAAATTACTACAAAAAAAAAAAAAAAAGAAGAGGAAGAAAAAAAAACACACATGGCTACTACAATTTTACTATAATCAAATAATGGTTCATTTTCATAAGGGAAGGTAGGAAGTGTAATATGGTTAAACATTTATACATTTTAAAACAAAACTATGTTTGTGCAGGATTAGTTGCCAATTTTTGACCATTTTCAGGTTTAGGAAAGTATTTTTTCTTACTTAAGTCTTGGCTGCTAAAAAGCTATTGCACATTTTATTGTTGTCCAGATAAAAAAAAAAAGTAGCTTATTCATTAACTCATTGACCTTCCTGGTTTCCTGGTCAGATTAATGTGTTAAAAAAATAAAAAGATACCGATTAGCCAGGACTCAAAAAGAGGAAGCAAACAGTGTTTGTTGTTGTGTTTCTGAATTGCATAGCACTCAACCTCTGGGTCACGGTATATGACCTGTTTCTCAGAATACACCAGAAACCTGTTTGAGCGCTTGTCAGATGCAGCTTAAAGGTTTTAATAGTCATATTGTTTCTGATTGGGGAACACAGCACTGCAACAGAAATCAGTATGAATCAGCAGTTATGAGACTTAAAGCCAGCAAATCCCCCTAGGGTTAAAGACTGAACCTCCTTATACATAGACGGGGACGGAGACACCTGTGCCTGCATAATTATACACACACCTAAAGCCTGGGAAACAAATACAAGTCAGAGGGTGTGTTTGCATGTTAAAATGTGAAATCAATTATGCTTTTAAATTCAGTTCCTGAAAATCAGAGACAGGGGATCATTAACATAAAACTGCTTTTTAGCAAAAGCAGGGACATACATATTTCATGCAAATTTCATACAAATAATAAAACAGCTAATAGAACGTTCTAAAATAACTATTTACTTCAAGTTCACTGTTACAACACAAGTTAAGCTGGCAGCAGTTTAATGATACATGCGTAAAAAAACATTGTTTTTAAAATGAAAAGAAGTCGCTTATGCTTTTCAAGGCTGCTGTTTATTTGATCAAAAATACAGTAAAATTGCAATATTTTGAAATATTATTACAAAAACTGGCTGTTTTAATTATTTAAAAATATTCCTGTAATGGCAAAGCTGAATTTTCAGCATCATTACTCCAGTCTTCAGCGTCACATGATCCTTCAGAAATCATTCTTATATGCTGAATTGCTGCTCAAGAAACATTTCTTATTAGTAACTTAAAAACAGTTCTTAATATTAGTGCCTAATATTTTGTGCAAACATTTTCCAGATTATTTGAAGAATAGAAGTTCAAAGGCAGAAATATTTACTGTCGCTTTTGATACATTTAATAAATCATGTCTTAAAAATAAAATAAAAATAAAATATCGTACTGATCCCAAACTTTGGAATGGTAATGTGCATATAATGGATTATAGATCTCTGTAAGTTTGTGAGAAGGTTGAACATCTGGGTTTCCTCTTGCTAATGGTTTTATAAGTGACTAAAACTTTAACCGGTCAGACAACAATTTCCCAAATTAATACATGTGAATGTAAGGCAATGAAGATTCTTCAGACTTGTGTATTCAACTGAAAATAAAACCATAAAAAATATTTACAAGGTATGCTTTTTTTTTTTTTTCATAAAGACATCAAAACATCACAAGATACAACACAATGAGGAAAATGTGTAAACTATACATTAATGTAACACATAAGGTAAAGAGTACAGTGTAGCATTTGGGCCATTCATCAATATATGCTGTTTGTTGTACATATTACAACACAATATGTCTTCATAGAATAAGAGTATCTATATAGATATCTTTCATGTTCAAATATTATGCAAGAATTCATAAAGGAGAAGACTGAATGCATGCAAAAGTCTGGTACTTTTTTAGGGCTTCACACTGTTGGCCTCAAGAGGGAGACAGCACATCAAAGAAAAAAGCCATAAAACTTGACTGGCATATTATAGTGCTTTGGAAGAGCATTTTATGTGTTGTTCAGACGGTCCATGATAAAGTTCATTTAAATGAGTTAAACTGTACCAGCAGGTCCACTGAAGTGCATTTCCAAGTCAACGACTTCTGAAAGCGTTTTCCTCGTCGAATACAGAGCTCATGAGAAGCAAACAGATGCACAGAATGAATTGTGCGCTGCGTCAGGGTCTCAAGTTCTCCCAGTAGAACTGTGTTATTGTGGTACTAATGTTTAAATTTCAGTAAGAATGACTCGGAAACAGTCCGCCTGATTGTCAATGGAAAGGATGAATGTGTCCTCATTGCAGTAATGCTCAATGATGTTGTTGTCCATGTTGACCAGGATACTAGTGGTTGAATGAAAATGATACAAAATAATTTTTTAATTGCAAAATTAAACTTTTTTTTAAATTTATTTTTAGCACTAGTATGTTTACTCACCCTTTCTTGCTTTTCTTATAGATTTTTGTCATCTTTTCCACAGGGACAGAATATTTGCCTGATATCTCGAAGAAGAAAAAAAAAAAAAAAAAGGAAAAAAAAAAATAAAATAAAAAATAAAAAAGAGACCTTAATCCAAACAGCAGCTTAAACCGAAAATCTTCCGACAAGCCTCCGTGAATGGCAGCTTATTTCAGACTCTGTTGTTGTATTCCATGGAAAGTAATCTGATCTGCTACTAAATGCAGTGTAAAACCTATTCACTTCTGTCCGTTAAGAATCAATGTGTACATCCCATGTGCTGTACTGCGTGACACTGTACTTACTGCCTCAAGCAAACTTTTCAGTGATGGAGACCTTAGCATCAGTGCATCAAAAACCTCATCAGTTTCTCTCCTTACGTACAGCAGGACTGCAGAAAAATATCATTAAGCATTAACACAGAAGAATGGGACATTCTGTTCAAGTACATCTCACACGTATGCAGTAAATCACACCTCTCTTTTCTTCTCTGCTGTATTTGGCGGGTGGAGAAATATCATCCTCTGATGACCGCAATGGTCTTTTCATGGCCACCCTGCATGAGAAATAGATAAACAAATTTATGATTATAATAATACCTTTCAGTGCTACAGTTATACTGCAAGAGATGCAAAACATTTAAAACAAACTGGATTGATTCTACTGGTCTGATGCTTGCTGGACTCTGAAAGACATTTCTCCTATGAGATGTAGTTTTAATGTATAAATTAATACAAATGGGCATATTGATTATACAATTAAATTAACAAAAAGATAATTAAAAGGTAATTATCTAATAAATGGTTGATAATAAAATGTTACATTATGGATACATTATTGTCTAAATAAATTAAAAATAAAACACTAAACAAATAAAATCAGTCATTAAGCAAAATTTGGCTTCACAACATCATAATGTACAGTATGAAAATTTGATACTCTTGTTGAGATTTGCTAAAGATTAAATTCAAAAGTGCTATTAAATATTGTTTTTAAGTTCAATTTAATTTAACTGAGTGTCCACTGATTCTAATAAAATCTCAGCACATAACCATTATTGTAAAGCCATATCTTGCATCCCTAAATACCAATAGTAATTCTATTATAATTAAACCAGGACATTCATTGTAAACGGACTGACCCATCACTCTCCATTTCTTCAACGCCAAAACTGAACACCTGTAAAGAAAGAGAAAACAAAAGGTTAGAGAGACTTAAAACTCCATATGCTTTCACATTATGTTCAAAAGTATAAGCAGTGACTTTTGATAATGCAGTTAAACAGAGATTACATCCATTTTTAAATAATTTATATAACTCATTATGATCTAGTCATTACTAAGGGACTACGCCTCAATAATTAGTTCTGATCACTGCACATCAATTCAGCACTGAAACAACTTCAGTATCACATTGAGAACTGCCTTCATCCTCCTCCTCACCTGACCGGCTCTCTGGAGGTTGTTCAAATGGACATCGGGGATGAAGAGGACAGGCTGGGACTCCAGGTCTGTCATAGTTTTGAAGAGCGTAATATCTGGCCTCTTTTGAGCTAAAGTGGCAAAACTTCCTCTCTTACCTAACAGAGTGAAAGAAAACCAATGACTCAAGTCAAAATCAGCAAGCTGACGTAGAGAAACACACAGTCATGTTTCATAGACCAAAAGGTCACAGTCGTCACATATTAGGTCAAAACCTGTAATGCAAAATTGTTTTTAGTCATATTCTTATTCATTATAAAATGCCTATGTGCATTTTATCCATAATCAGAGTAAAATGATGCAACATCTATGGATAATGGCGCTATATTATGTATGGTTGATTGACAGAACTCTCACCATCATGACCCTGGTTGCTAACAGCCTGACCTTTGACCTTCTTCCGAAGCTGCTTTTTCTCCTCATCACGAATCTTTCGCTCAGCTCCCTGTACAGAAGAGATGTTTGTGTGATCATACTGGCTATTGTTGTTGTTAGACAGATGGAAAGGACAGCAGGGACAAATGAACAAATAAAAAAATACTAAATAACACTATCAACTAAGTTGAGTATATAAAGTAGTTAATTACAATGACAAATGAACTGCAATACAAAAAGAATTACACTACATGAAGGTTACATGATTACAGCTACTACAAGAAACGGCAATGGCAAACAGAATTTTTTTTACTGTAAACTATAATACTTTTAAGTTATAATTGTATAACTTGTACAAATATAATGATTAAGGTCCTTGACTTAAATGGAGGTGTTTGACCCATAACAATCGGTGTGACAAGCACCAACCTTGTCACAGAAGACCTTGATCTGTGAGTAGGCTCTGTGAATGGGTCTGTTACTCCTGTTGTTGTAACTGTAAGTGTCAATCTGGATCAAAAGTGGTAGACCTTTGACTCCCTTCTGTGAGGAGAAATCGGTGCTCAGACAGTTCACCGTAATGAAAACCTGGAAAAAAGACATACACAAATCAGCTTGACAAAACATGCATTTCTGCTTGTAAAAGGTCAAGTATGGCCAGGCAATCATGTCTTATTATCTTATGACAAAAGAGCCAGGGCAGATTTTCCACCAAGCTGTTCAGCTATAAAAGGAATGTTCTCGCAGAATATGTTATTATGTATAAAAGAAAGAAAAAAAAACAAAAAAACAATTCAGTTCAAACAGAACTCATTTTTGCATTTAAAAACTAGTAACGCAGTAAGGAGCCATTCACACAGAACGCTTTGTTCATTTAAAAACTAGAAAATACTGCAGTAAGGGGCTGTTCACTCATAATGTGTTTTTGCAATTAAAAACTAGAAAGCATTGCAGTAAGGAGCTGTTCACAAATAATGTGTTTTTGCGTTTGAAAACTAGAAAGCATTGCAATAAGGGGCTGTTCACACAACATGTTTTTGCATTTAAAAACCAGAAAACAGTGCAGTTAGTGGCTGTTCACACAACATGTTTTTGTTTAAATACTAGAAAATATTGCATTAAGGGCTGTTCACACAAGATCATGTTTGCACATTTAAAAACTAGAAAACTGGAAAGTAAGGGGCTGTTCACACAATGTGTTGTGTTTAAAAACTAGAAAGCAGTGTAGTAAGGGGCTGTTCACACATTACGTGTTTTTGCATTTAAAAACTAGAAAGCATTGCAGTAAGGGGCTGTTCACACAGTGTGTTTTTGCATTTAAAAACTAGAAGGCACTGCAGTAAGAGACTGTTCACACAATGTGTTTATGCATTTAAAAATGAGAAAATATTGCAGTAACGGCTGTTCACATAATGTGTTTTTGCGTTTAAAAACTAGAAAACATTGCAGTAAGGGGCTGTTCACACAACGTTTTTGCATTTAAAAACTAGAAAGCATTGCAGTAAGGGGCTGTTCACAAATAACATGTTTTTGCATTTAAAAACTAGAAAACATTACAGTAAGGGGCTGTTCACACAACGTGTTTTTGCATTTAAAAACTAGAAAGTGCAGTAGGGGGCTTTTCACACAATGTGTTTTTGCATTTAAAAACTAGAGAACAGTGCAGTAAGGGGCTGTTCACACAATGTGTTTTTGCTTTTAAAAACTAGAAAGCATTGCAGTAAGGGGCTGTTCACAAATAACATGTTTTCTAGTTTTTAAATGCAAAAATATTACAGTAAGGGGCTGTTCACACACAACATGCTTTTGTGTTTAAAAACTAGAAAGCATTGCAGTAAGGGGCTGTTCACACAACATATTTTTGCATTTAAAAGCTAGAAAGTGCAGTAAGGGGATGTTCACATATAATGTGATTTTTCATTTAAAAACTAGAAAGCAGTGCAGTAAGGGGCTGTTCACACATGACGTTTTTGTGTTTAAAAACTAGAAAAATATTGCAGTAAGGGCTGTTCACACAAGATCATGTTTGTGCATTTAAAAACTAGAAAACAAGAAAAATAAGAGGCTCTTCACATAGAATGTTTTTGTGATTTATATCTAGAAAACAGTGCACTAAGGGACTTGCAAGAGACTCTCGTTCCACTGCCCTGATTTCCTTGTTTTTGTGCACCTTTATGTGTTTTTAAAACTCATTTTAAATGAAGTGCTTGTAAAATATGTTCGTTTTGCACATTTAAGAAATAACATTTGTTTTATAACAGTGTTTTAAAAATGTGCTTATAAATGCTGCAAAAATGTGCTGTGTGCTCAACCAATGGCAGGGATGTACGTCTTTCTGGTCGACCAGTGGCAGACATAGGGAGCATTCGGGAAACATGTTTGAAAATCATTTTGTTTGCAATTCTGTTTGCTAGTGGTGATAGAGGTGGTAGTGAAATTACACACCTCAGTGTGAACCTTTACAGACTGTCTCATTAATAGACAAGTCCTGAATAAAAACCTACTACTGGATGGCCTCCCAGACTTTAGAAAAATGCTGAATAAAGAACAACAATTCATGTTGGTTTTCTTTTAATAATCTTTTTAGCACTAATCTCTCTTTAATCTCAAAATCACCCATCCAGCTTCTGTGTAGACAAAACCTTCTATCACTTGTGACCTTTAATAGTGAATAATACATCTTCTCCGTTGAATATGTTCACAATCTTAAAATCTCTAAATGGCGACTTAAACAAAAAACCACATAACCACTTTATCATTGTGTGCCTGTCTGCGGTTTATTCAAATAGTAAGCAAAACTAAATTGATTTGAAATATTCCCATCTGTAACCTGTCTTATGCCAATATATCAAGAGACGCTGGAAAAACGACTGTTGAAAGATGAAAGGTCTTTCAGCCCGAGGTGAAAATAGTTTCCCACTGACGGTCTCCCGTCCTTTCATGTCTGTGCCTGTAGCTGTTGTTTCATAGAGGAGCTTGTTGTTCGATGTTATGAGAACTACTTGCGTTCTCAGGGCCACGTGATCAATTCTGACAGGAATCAGTTAGCAACTGCGCACACGGACAAATCTTTCACAGCAGATCTCTCTAGTGTGGGCTCTGGCTTTCTGTGTGCATGTGGGTGCATATGAGTAAATGATGGTTGAACAAACACAAAGTAACGCTGAAATCTTACAACATCCTCCTACATTATCAAATCATCATCAGTTGGCTCTTAAAATTGAAGGCATGTAATTGTTTCTATTTCTGCAGCCCTTT
>CM077227.1:11594273-11641773 GCA_039654775.1 Spinibarbus caldwelli | reverse complement strand
ATATATAAATAATACATATACATACACAATCAAACCAAAATTTATTCAGACACCTCCAACATTTCTCACATTATCACAGTTTATTCGCTATAGTTTAGAAAACGCTGAAATCGCGTTTGGTCTCGTACTGTGTCGCGTGCCTTGTCAGTGTCGACTCGTGCATTTGCTTGGCCATTTGTTGTGATGAAAGGAAAGTGTGTTCAGCTGAATTCAATTAGCATTTTGTTAGATGGGTATAAAAAAAAAAAAAAAATGTAGTTTACCGCGGCAGCCGTCGTGTGAAGACTGAAGAGGGTAAAGACCATCGACTATCGTGCGACTGCACCGGGCAGGGATACCGCAAAGGCTATAAGTATCACTTTTTATTTCTCCTTTTTCCTACTACTTGCATGCGTGTTTGGCTCAGTCTTATTTTTTTAGGATTACTGATAAACTAATGTAGTTTGATCTGTATTTATCTATTTTAATTTTAGTTAAATTTGGAATAGTGTTTGTCATTTTATTAGTTTTTTTTATTATTATGTCTATAGGCTTTTAAGTTTTAGTTTTATTTCATTTGTTTTTTTTAGTACTTCGACAAACTAAATGGAAATGAAATAATATATATATATATATTGAATTTATAAATGTGTGTGTGTCTTTTTTTATATATATATATATATATATATATATATATATATATATATGTATATGTATATATATATATATATATATATATGTATATATGTGTGTGTGTGTGTGGTTGTACATTCACATGTAGTTGTTTTTTGGTGTTTGGCTTAATGTTATGTTAGAATCATTATTATACTCTTATACCTTTTGTTCTTTAATATTTTGAATTGTTTTCAGCTTTATTTTTTTGTTTTCATTTAAATGTTAAGTTTTGAAATTTTGTTGTATGCATTAGCTTTTAGTTTCCTGCACCAACTAGTAAAAAAATATCAAAAATTATATCTGGTGTCTGAATAATTTTTGGTTTGACTGTATATATAAAACTTAGTAAACTGATAGTAAAATAAAACAAATATTAGAATTAAATTACAGAATAAGAGTAGAATAACAGTAAATAATAGAATAAAAGATAGATAATAAATAATTTTGACTTTTTGAATATTTGAGTTTCGTTGTTGAATCTTCAATTTGAGATCTTATTTAAATAAATAAAATAAACTGAAAAAATATATTAAAATGAATAAAATAAGTTAAAAACAATTAAAATAAATAAAAATTTAATCCGAAATATCTGAGGTGAAAGTGAAAAAAAGTGAAAGTCGTGACGTATTGTCAAGTATGGTGACCCATACTCGAAATTGGTGCTCTGCTTTTAACCCATCCAAGTGCACACACACAGCAGTGAGTAGTGAACAAACGCACACACACACACAGTGAACACACACCCGGAGCAGTGGGCAGCCATTGCTCCAGCGCCCGGGGAGCAATTGGGGGTTCGGTGCCTTGCTCAAGGGCACCTCAGTCATGGTATCAAAGGCAGAGACAGTGCTGTTTGCTCACAAGCCCCACCTTTAATTCCTGCCGGTGCGAGAATCGAACCGGCAACCTTCAGGTTACAAGCCCGACTCCCTAACCGTCAGGCCACGACTTCGGGCCACGTCAGGCTTAGGTGATATGTAAAATCTAGGAAGCAAGATTGTATTTACGTACATAAAATATCTAATTAATATTTAGATATATTGAATAAAAAATATTTTACTTCGAAATATAAAATCTGGGATTCCACATGTAAAATGTGGGATTCTTATTCTTATTTTAAAATCTTATTTAGATAAATTAAAAACAACAACAACAACAACATTAAAATAAAATAAGTTTAATAAAATAAACGGTATCTAATTCAATTTAGATAAGATAATCTTAAACTTTATCTCATTGTGAATTGTATTTATTTTCTATATATTCATTTATTTTGAACATTTTAAATAAACAACAACAAAAAAATTATATGCAAAATGAATAAAAAAAATATTTAAGATTCTACATTATTTTCAGTCTCTAATCAAGTTTGTGACCTTTTAAAGTCCAGATTTCATTGCTTTCACTGAAGCACAAGACGCTCTTGTGTTTGATTCTCAAATCATGCTGGATAACCTGATCATCAGGTTTTGCCAGCTCAGGTGCTGCTCTTGTTAAAGCAAAGGCTGGACATACCAAATACTTTATCAAATTCATGTCCATTTTCAAGTTCAACTTGACACTCAAATTGTTATGCTGATAATATTAGTTGCAAAATGCAACATTTTTACTAAGACTTCACACCCCACTGTATTTTCAAACAACATGAAGATAGGATAAATGTGGGAAAGAGATCATTTTCTTGTTTTGCCCTAAGTAAATATGTATATAACATGCAAAGCTGCAAACAAATTTGAGCACTTCAGTTTATTTTCAGAGCCATTTAAAAATTCAAAGAAAAAACCCCCCACAGCGGGACACATTTTGACCTCACACGCAGGCGTTCTGTTACACGCTTCACGTCTATGACATGGTACCTGCCTGCTGTGTAAATACAACACCGCTTAAATGTATGGCAGATGTTACTCAAGCCTCGCGTTTATAAAAGAGCAGGACCCTTTCCCAAGCCCCCGCTTGTCTGAGGATTCAGCCCCCCCCCCAAACGGTTAACGCTCCTATTCAAATCCTGATCTTCTGCCTCAGGCACTATGAAAAACCCCTGGATACTGTTATTCAAATCAGGACAACATCAGGATCAGCAGATCGGGTTTCGCTCTTCCAAAATCATGCCCAAACCACGTCAGGCTGCCAGCTGCCACGGAGAAGACCATCGCAGTGCCCCTCAGGTGTCAAAACCCCCCTTCCTTTAACCTGACCCCTCATTGTCCTTATGGTTCCCCACTGGGAGTTATGATGGAAGACTTCGCCCTAAGCATTGTGCTAAAGTTGCAGACCCCTTTTTTTAGGATACACCTCAAATAAAATAAATAAGGAACTGGGAAGAAAAAAGATGAACAAAAGGAAGGGACTCCAGTTATCCGGTATCCCAGGGATACAGACGCAGAGAATAAAAGAGGGAAAAAAATGACGCAAACGTAGAGTCACATAAACAAAAGCACATTGGGTAGGTATAAGTGTTAAGGTACTGTAATATTTACCATTGTTCGGTGAGTTTTTGTGGGTAATTAAATTCTTTCTTACTCCGTGCCTTGTTTTCCATTACAAATATCTGAAGCAAAATTACTTATATAAAGTCTAGTTTCCTGAAAAACTGATCAAAATTAAGTCACTCAAAACAAAGTTATCTTCCAATAGGGTAAGAAAAATAAACTTAAATTTAAATTTAAAGGGAAAACAAGTTGGTTTTTCTTAGCCCACTGGCAGACTTTTTCTTATTTTAAGCATAAACGAACTTAATCTTGAAACATTTTTTTTAGAAAACAAGATTTGTTATCTTATGTAATTTTTCTTCTCAAGTAATAGTATCTTGAATTAAGAATGTTTAGAAATTTGTACTGGGGGAAAAAAAAAAAAAAAAAAAAAAAAACCTTTACCTCTAAATAACCTAGATATAGGCAGGTACTATTTTGCAATGGATTCAAGTTGGTCATGCAGATTTGCCACGCTGAACGACAGAAAACTGCTCGATTTGAAAGTAGCACTGTCAAATCAATTAATCATGATTAATCGCATCCAAAATAAAAGTTTGTTTTTACATAATGTATGTGTGTGTACTGTGTATATTTATATGCATATACACATACATATATTATGTAAACACAAACGTTTATTTTGGATGTGATTAATCATGATTAACCGATTAGACAGCACTTTGAAAGTGAATGTTCAAATGTGCTTTACCTGGAAAATGTGGCAAAAATGTGCACCTTTTTTTTTTTTTATATGTAAAAGATATATATGTAAAGCAGATGCCCACCTATGTCAAGGACTCTCTGTTTGGCCGTGTGCTGACGGATGTGCCAGTAGTTCCAGTGCTTTAGCTGTTCATCTCGACATTTCTCCTGTCCAAACACCACCATCACTACACTCTGAGAGACAGAGTTGTGTTACAATGATTCTGGTCCTTAATATCAGTTATATTACAAAGTGGTTGTCATGGTAGCAGCAAAACTTACCCGCACTTTACTGATGGGATGCCGAAGGCCCTTGTTGGCACCAGTCTCACTGAGAGTGATGCCGTAGAACTGGCCCTTGTTCAGATAGATCATCGGGCCCTCGCCGGCCTTCTCACGGACCGAACGACTCGCTTCTATACTGTACTGGAACATATCTCTATGAAAGGACAGAAAAAAAATGATGGAAATCATAATAGAAAGAAAAACAGCTATACCACCAATGCAAGCAAAAATCAAGTCTAACATTCAACTATATGGTTCACATTCTTCATCAACATAAGGGATGCACAACATATTGGAATATTAGGGCAAATAAAACGTGATTTTAATGTTATTTGTATTGGACTGAGTAGTATAGAAGGCAAGATATTTAAGGCACTCAACAATAGCAATTTTACTACAGAATTCAATAATAAAAAAAGTCTACAGAGGAACAGTTACTGTATTGAGTTTTTGTACAACTGCTATTAATTTAAGAATGCGGTACATCTACTGTTGTACAGAAAATGTTAAAATCTGGAGGTTTTTTAAGCCTTGGCTCATAATTTGAAGGTTCTAATACAGAGCATCTAGGCAGAGCTTGATATCCAGATTACTGTGACTGAAATATACTATATGCAGAGAATTTTAAAAAGTAGAGGTCATTTGAGTGTAGAATTTCAATAGTTTCACTATACACTGCTGTTCAGATTAGGGGTAGGGTTAGGTAAGTTTTTAAAAAAACAAAAAAGATTTTTTAATAATCAAAGATGCATTAAATTGATCAAACATTACAGAATCCTGCAAAAAATGCATCATGGTTTCCACAAAAATATTAAGCATCACAACTGTTTTCAGCTTTAATAACAAGAAATGTTTCTTGATCAGCAAATCAGCATATTAGAATGATTTCTGAAGGATCATGTGACACTGAAGACTGGAGTATTGGCTGCTGAAAATTCAGCTTTGCCATCACAGGAATAAATTACATTTTAAAATATATTGAAATAGAACATCACACTATTATTGCTTTTACTGTATTTTTATCAGATGAATGCAGCTTTGGTGTGCACAGGAGACAGTTTTCAAAAACATTTATTAAATCTTACTGACCCCAAACTTTTGAACGGTAGTGTAAATTAATATAAAGGGTTTGGCACGTTGTACTTACATCCCCGAATGCTCCTGGGAGAAATCGTCTGCCCCTAGTGTGGTGGGCACCCTGTACTTCTGAAAAACAGTGTATGACAGAAGTATGAACCTACTGAAGAAACAAACTGGTCTAAACTGCTTTACGTTCACAAATTATTCTCAATGTTTAATGATGAGTAGCTACCAGTCACTGATGTAAATTGACATGTTTTCAACTGACAGAAATTTTACCATAGTCTCCTCAGGGTAGGAGTCCTCAAAGGTGCTATCTGGTGTACTGCACTGTTCGTCCTTCATGTATCCGTCGTGGCTAATGCTCGCTGGATCCTGTAAAGGCTGATGGTAGGGCATGCGCTGATACTGAACCCCCTGCTGCTGGTGATGATTGGAGAATGCCTGAGCATAAACCTCAGCCTTCACAGTGGCCTCGACACCCTCCTCAACCGGCACTGGACCGAACAGGTCTTGTTTATTTTCTGCACTATGCACATCAGTATTCAAGGACAGGTTGACAGGAAGTGACTTCAGGACATGGATACGATTCTCTGCGGACTCAAGGCCATCTTGACCGATCCGACTGAAAGAAAGTGGTTTTCAAATGGGTTAGTCCAAATTATTTCAATTGGAACATGGACGTTCATTCATTCATTACCTGGAAATTTTCATTTAGAAAAATGGAAAATAGATGCATTTTTCACAAGTGTCTCAGACTTTTGGACTTCACTTGTGTGTTGGACTGACCTCTTTTCATGATCTTCTGGAAGTTTGGGTACTGGTAAGAGCCTCTTCTCTTTAGGAACCTAAAGAGAAAAGAAATGGTATAACTTCCTGACAACACGTCTTCATATATGAACACCACAGGCACATTAGTTTTTTTCTTAAGATTATCTTTAACCTTATAGTAATCATAAAGGATTCCCAGGGCAGCCACACTGTCCTCATCTCCATTAATGCTCATCATGGCCTTGGTGGCAGCAGTCAATGGATTCTCCAAGTAAGATTTCCATGCTTCATCTTCACTTGTGAAGGCACGGCGTGATGGAATATTCATCTCATTAGGGACTACCACCACCAGACGCTTACTGAAAATATTAATGAAAGTTAATTAGGGAAAAATATTCATATAAATAAAGTATGAATATATGTATATATATGAGAAACAATAGTAATATTGTAAAAATAATGCAAAAAAATGTGTGGACAACAGGCTTGATCCCAATAATACCACCTCTGTCTATACCTTAGGGTTCATGAAGTTTACAAAGGGTTGGAGCATACAACTGAAACTCCCAGCACTATCCTTTTACATTTTCCACACGATTGCTTTTTTCGGTGGGACAATGGACTATATCCCGCTGGATATTGATACTACAGTGAGGAAGGGTTGCATGGGAGGGGCTGTACAAGGATGTTAGCTAGTATAAGCCACCTGCCCAGGCCCACCGTTATAAATGTACTACAGCAAACAAACACAAGCCAGAAGAGGAAAAGGTAAAGAAAAAAAGCAATCTGTCAAACTTGTTCTTTGATGTTGCCATTTACTGTATAGTGTGTAGTGTAGAAACCCTTATACTGGTGATCATTTAAATAAATATTTTAGAAAAAAATAAATAAAACATTAGCAATTATAGTAAAATATAGTGGAGTTCCACAAGGATCTATTCTAAGACCTCTTCAATTTTCTTTTTATGATAGTGTAATAAAGAACCATGGGATCAAAGCATGCTGAAACATATTTACTTTGCATTTTATCAAACAAAACAACCTGCTGAGATAACGTCGCATATAAAGATAAACGTCATGAAATTCCAAACAACTTCTTGCTATATAACTGACTTAAGTTTGCCGTTTCTTATAAACTGCATTAGTGTTTACATTGGCGACTTACTTCTCCTCCTGAGCCATGTGCACTGCTGGGCTCCCACAGTGAAACTGGACTTTCAGGTCGGTGAAGATGCGGCAGGTGAGTCGCAGAGAACGGCTGAAAGAAAACTCGGACTACAGGTCAAACAACTTCTCGCATCCGACTCTCATTACAGCATCCTCCGTCTGTTCCGCACAAAGGAGAGCAGCCAAACATTCAGGATCAAGCGGAAAACTGTGTTAATTCTGGGAAGTCTCAAGGTGACTGTTATTGTGAGCAAGCAAAGGTGCGCTCTCCTTACCTGGAGGAGGGGAAGAGCCAACCAATCCCCGCGCAGCTGCTATGATTCGACGACGGCGATTGGCTGTAAAGCAAAAAGAAGGCGTGGCAGCCACCTGCACGCTTATACTGTTAAAACATGCATCTGAAATAGAGACTCACATTCTGTTCGTGGGAGTTTTTCATTGATTGCGCAAAGAGATATTACTCGAGAGGCGTGTTTTATGGGAAATGTTTAAATACAGATTAACCTCTAAATAACCTAGATATAAATCTCAAAATCTAAATATTTTAATTAAAAGAGGTTTTATATATATATATATATATATATATACACACACACATATAAACAGGGGCGCCTGCAGGATTTCTTCCAAGGTACTTTTTTTTTTTTTTAATGGTAAAGTGATTATATTTCGTTTAGTTTTTTTATAAAGTTCATTTAGAAAATTTTGGAGCATTTTTTGTTCTTTAAATGTAAATTGTTGTTTTTTTGTTTTTAAAGTAACGACCAAGCGGCCAGCGGCAGACAGTGAGCTGATCATAGCCTATGTTTGATCAATATAGCCTTCTCAAATCATCAAGATTTGCCTACAATAAAATCTATAGATATAAAACAGTTCAAGCATATCACAATGTTAGTTTAAATGTTTAAACTATATAAATGTGCGCTAGGCGCATATCTAATCGTTTGTGTGAAGAGTGGAAGCTGAAGCTCACTTTGCAGTACATGGAGGCGCAAGCGCCGTCACTTGCAGTTTTTTCTTGATAGTGGAAACAACTTAAAATACGCCGTCATTTTTGCTCATAAAGGTAGGAGTAATACATCATTCGGAACTGTAAAGGGTCTACTTTTATTTGTGTGCATTCACAATATCAACAAAACCTTGTGCTTTTATAAAATAAATAGGAAAACAGAGGATGCGCTTGCCATCTCTTCTTGAACAGGAGCGCTTCACATGAACTGAAACTCAACGAATTGATTCACAGATATGATAAATATATCTATAGAAAGCTTTAAATTACTACTTTAAAACAAAATAATTCAAATAGAAAACAAAAACTCTTTCATTATGTAATCCATAGATGCATTTCTCTCTAAAGGCACGTCCAAGGAGGCGACTAAATCACCGTCTAAAATATAAAAATAAGGAAAAGCCTAAAACAGGCCCGATTATATTTTTTTCTGATTTTTATGTTGCTCTGCTCGGAATACCTTAAAATTTAAAGGATTTGCTGCAACGCAATTTTGTCTGATATGTGAATTAATTATTGGCCTACTTTTTTAATCCATGCAGCAAATGCTTTAAAAACAGCTTTAAAAATGACTTTATTACATTCCAGATGATTTTAAAGAACTTTTCACTATAAATTTTACGTGTAGCTTGAATGAAAAACATTGTCATGAATTCGTTGTATTCCCATTTGTAAAATAGGCTACAAATTAATTGTTGTAGTCTAACCCGATCCCATGAAAGTGCGAATAGCACGATTTTATGTTTCTATTTGGCGTAATATTTATACACAGAAATTGACTTTGGCATGCAAAAGACTGATAAATTCATAATTAATGGCATGGCTGGTTCAGTTGACAGAAATACGGGACACACGGGTCTAATTTACAGCTGAAATGTTTGCGGGGCAAATCTCAGGTCAGTCTGAGCGCTCATGGTACGCACAGAGCGTACAGCCGTACACCTGCAGGCGCCACTGTATATAAAAGAATGATTGGAGAAGCTCTGTGAGGTATTGAGGAGCAAGATGTTTAGGTCTGTACATAACATTGCAGCTGGCAGAGCAGTTAGTAATAATGAAATATGAATAACAATGAAATATTGTTTCCATTTTCTTGTTGGGAAAGGGAATGTTTGTTCACTTTTAGCCCTCTGTCTGAGCTTATCCAAATACAGGTATTGTTTACTAGCAAACTGCTATTTGTTTGTTAGGGCTGCAAATAAAAGTGTCTGTTAGACTAACAGGTGTGGCTCTATTTTAAAAGCTTCAAATGTGCTCTTTCTTTGCTTGCATCTGGGATTTGGCCAGCCTGGGATGAGCTCTTGTACCAGTTGTGCTTTTAATGATCAGACCAGTTAAAAAAAAAAAAAAAAAAAAAATATCCTGCTTTTCTTTCTTTCTTACAAAAGTAATTTCAGTGAGTGCTAATGTGTACGTGACAGATCAGAGATGATGATGGCAGGCTTCAACGAGACTATTGAGTGGTCAGGTGAAATCTACTACTGACCTGCAGTTATCAATCATGGGAACAGAAACTGACACCTGAGTGCAGAAAAATAATATTTCATAATTTGCTCCAACATGAAGACTAATAGAGACAGAGGCATGCATATAAATACACATGATCAATCTTGTAATTTTAAATTTGCTTGTCTTGTTCTGTCATGATTTTTTTTTCAAAAACCCATTCAGTTCTACTTGATCCGCATCCTTATCAGACTTCATGGGACATTTCACAAAAGGTGTGGCAAGCCCGAGTTCTCAAAAGAAAAATAACCTGTTTTGACCTGGAGAAGGGCTTCAGCTTCTACCCGTCTGACAGGTAACGATTCTGCATTGTTAGTAAAATGTGACAGTAGTTTATACATACACACACACACACTGAATTGACACATTTTACCAGTTGTACCAGTTCAATAAAAGCTCAGAATTTTGGAGAAAGTTGTCCTCTGATAACTTAAGTATTCTCATGTTGGTGTCAGTTATTATTAGGAAATTCAAATAAAGTTTTTCTCATGCACCACTTTTTAAAAACAGTTATGGTTGCAAATGCTCAGTAACTTGCATATATAACATATTAAATATAATTTGATGGGAAAATATCAGCGAGCAATTCAGGACTAATCCTGCTGACTCACATGATTCACATGATGTCATCTCTTGCCTGAGCATGAGAACAAGGCCCGCCCCAATCTACTGCTACAGAAAGCAGAAAACAGTGAACACTTTAAAATGGTATCAGTTTTTGTGCATCTGTTACACTACTCCACTCCAATAAACAAACTAAATAATAAAAAAGTGACAAAGGCCTAATTGGTGTATTTTTTTTAAATTAGGCCTTTTTATAATATTTCATAATTTTTTTTATTTTTGTTAGTAAATTAATTAGTAAATAAGTTTTATTGTATATATAAGTATTTATATGTTTATTGTTGTATGTTTTAGAAGAAAGCACTATGTAAGTAAATATATAGAAAGCTTAAATTCTCTACTTACACAATGGTTATACTTTTAAGGAATGCTATTCATGTAGAAATTTCAGATTTGTTTCATCACCTATCTAATCTTACAGCACCACAATGAAGGTGATACTGAGTTGCTCGGAGTACCACTAAGAGTCTCATACATGTGTAAAATTTCCTCACTGAAGCCCCTGGGCTAGGCAGGACCTTCAAAAACTGGCTTTTCATTCATTCAGATTTTATGCCTGAACCCAAGCACGTAAACAAATAATTTACCTCAAATAATTCAACACATACATAGAAGTAAACTGACATCTAGTGGCCAAAGTAGGTACTACTCCATTTCAACCCATTTTGAGGGAGTTTCTCATAGTGGCTGCCATTGAAAAAAAAAAGAAGTTTTTTAAAAAAGTAAATGAATGCAACAACAACATGCTCTGTTCTCTCAAGATTTAATTTCTGCTCAATATGATAACCAAAACAAATCTGTCTCAAATCTACAGTCACAAAATACAGATTACCATACAAAATCTACAAAATGCAACAATTACAAACAATTTGTTTGACAAATAACGATTGTACAGTATATAAATTTATACAATACTGCTTTCATATTTTTGGCACCTGACCACATGATATAACTGTGATACAGAAATGTTACGTCAGATGTTTAAAAAGAAAACAAACAAAAAAAAAAAACTACATAAAATATGCATAAAACATGAAATAACAGCAGTTTTGATCTGCCACTTTCACTTTTCTTTTTTTTAATATTTTTACAAAAACAGCAGTTGTTCAACAAGTAAAATAAAAACAAATAAAAAAACATTCATTAACAGTAATAGCAGAACCGAATGCACTGTGGTGAGGCATTTGACGTTGACAAGGTCATTCAAGAACATTGAACATCAGTAGAAGCAGTCGGTAGAGGGTGATACGGGGACTATTAGGAGTTCTGAATAAATGCTCTCTACCTATTGTTGAATTCAATTTGTGCCACAAGTGAAATGGATACAGGTATGAATAGAGTTATGTCACTTTGTAGGCAAAAACCCGGAAGCAAGTTAGCATTTTAGCACTTCCCTTTCCATCGACCCAGAGTCAATGGGATTTTGGTTAAATTCTTTAAATAAAGGTCCGTGGTTCACAGAGGCTCAATATACCTTCATGTTTTATTCTACGACATAAAACACAGTTACACCCCACATGTGATTTTCTTAAACCGTTGTGTTTGTTAAAAAAGACTGTTGCTAACGAGTTGCTAAATGGGACTACAGGAGCTGTCAGAGACATTAAAAGTCATCACGCCAAACAGTTTATCAATTTACAGTATTTTCCAGTTGTAGTATAATTTGTAATACAATTAATTGTAGAATAACCAATGAATAATTTCCCGCATTTTATACTGTTGTTCGACAATGTTTTTTTGCTTTGCCCCGAAATGCAACAAGTCTTTGGATGGAAGAAGCTCGTTTTATCGCTTTCCTACTGATGCGGAGACTCTGGGTTCGGACCATAAGGTAAACTCGTATGATTATTTCATGTAAACACCACATTTACCAGCTTTAAGTGGTGAAAGTGAAAATTTAATGATGCATAGTGCTTAAAGCCACGTTCAAATTAAATGTTTACGGCCACATGAAGCCGTTAGAAAGCATATAGATTGAGAATTTCCTAGAACCAAGGATAAAATAACATTTTGTATACCCACCCTAACAAAATGAGAGCTGAAATGTGGTACTTTATTCACTAAAATAAGTTTAATCTTACCATATCCAAAAACTGGCTCACTCTGCTGTTATTTAATAGATTAAAAGCACTAGAATTTTATTGAATAGTACGTGGGGATACGTTTTTAATTATAATATTCATATTAATCAAGGATTTATTGACTTTTAATGCACCTTATTTCAAAACGTACAGAAATACGTGCTTTCAAATGTCCTTTAGTTAAGATTATTTCATTTATTCACTATATTATTTATTACTAATGTCTCATTTCGGCTCTAGTTTTGTATTTATTCCAGCTTATATGAAAAGGGTCATGTAGTGTGGATTAAAATTCATATGCAGTGTAAATCCTTTTCTCTGAACATGTTAAAAATAAGTTTGAGAAAGTTATCAGGAGCTTGCTGGTGGTGGTGCTGTAGTTCGTTTATAGCCTAAGTTTAGCTTTTAAATTCTGGCTTTTAAATTTTTAAATTCTTAACTTTTATTTAGGCTTCAAAATTTGTCAGTTATATTATTTTGTGAAGATTATCTTGATAGACAAAACGTGTAAGTTTCATGAACTATGATTGAACACAGAGCTTATTTTTTGTGATAATCCAAAAGCCTGTGGAAAAATCCTGTTGGCTTTTTGTCGAGGGAACCAGTGTCATGCTAACAGCCCATCCGCCTACAAAGTGACGTCATAGTTCCCCCACTCTATACGACATGAATGCATGGGGTATTTGAAAAGCGATAGGTCCTATTTCCTCTCACATCATGATGTTATTTTGAAATGAGCGTGTAACTCGGTATGACAGGTTAATATATTAAGCGAAAGGCCGTCAACATAATTACTTCTGTTAAAGGGGTGAACTTGGAGCTAAACTCTCCAACAGATGGATGATTGAAGCAAATTTACTGCAATTGAAGCTTGATTAAAAAAAAAATTAAAAATTAAAGCCATATAAAAATCACTCACCCACAGAAACACTTGAGTGTGTATAAGGCAATTCAGTAACTTGATGCTCGTGTACAATCCAGAGTTAAAGACTGGCTGTATAGCAGATAAACGTGATTCTAAAATCATATTAGCTTTGAATCAATAAAGCTTTAGGTCTTCTTCAATAACAAAAACGTTCTGCAATAATGCAAACGATGCATCACAACATCTAGAACCAGGATGAGCTGTAACTGATATTAACCAAACACATACACGCAACATGCATACACATTACACAAATACTCTCCTGTCCACAATGCAGATAAACGTGGTTACATGCTTTTGCTAAAAATGTCAATCGCTGCATCCTAAGATGGAACTTTGAGTACAGTTTTGCATGCGTGTCTGATATTTCAGATTTATATACAAGCCTACGGTTACTAGAGTACAAACATTAGAAAACTGGTAAAAGAGGAACGCAGTTCATTTCATGTCTTTTGAACCTAGACTGTCCGACTAAAACCAAACTAATCCACACAAAATTGGATGTGCGCTTCCAGCACTAAGTTGTAAGGCTCTTTCAATGTGGGGAATCATAAAACTGGAAAACCTGCATGCCTGATTTATTGGTCCCACTGGATAATAATACTGTGATCTGCCAATAATAACGCTGGCCAAACTACGAATTGAGAGAAACTACATAGTCTAAATAAAGTTAAAAATAACCCAAATATTCAAATCACTAAGGCTGAGGTGTTTACTCACTATTGATTCAGGCATCAGATGTTTTATTTTTAATAAAAAAAAAAGTTTTACTGAGTGCATAAATGATTTCCCATCTTAGGGAAATCCCATCTATCATAAATGATATTCCTGTCTTAGTCAAGCTTAAACTGCCTCATCTAATACCCAGAGAAAACAAGAATAAAACAGACTATGTATTTACTATGACATGAAACCTCTTTTCTAATCAGGAAGTGATTCGAGCTCAGATAAATGCTCTAGTTACCCTAATTCACTCCATCACAGGCCTCTTGCAGGCCCGGCGCGGCTCCCTACAGAGATAACGCAGCCAATAACTCTGTGTGCGCGTGTGTGTTTCTATATCTGGCCAAGCTCAGTCTGATGAGACCCAGATGCCCTACTCTGGGAAAAAAAACCTGACCCTCCATTTCCCTGCGAGTGGAAGGAGTGACTATATCAAAAACTAAATTAAAACCCATAAATAAAAGGTTGAAACATGAGACGCTGATCTCAGAACTGTCCTGCACTGCTGGGGTCACACTGTAGCAGACGCACAATGGACGGGTCACTCTTTGCCCCTTTGATGAACTCCTCCAGAGACAGTTTCCCTAGAATAAAACAAGAGAGGACACAGGCTCTTAGAAAATCATATTATTTACAATATGATGGCTAGTTTTCTGATATCCGGCTCATTGTGTTAGAATCTGAATCAACCTGGAAAATGTGAAGTTGAAAAAAATGTGTTATGGAAACAATGGAAAAGATTTTAGTGCTTCTATTAAATCAAAGAAGCCTACAGGCCTTCGGGTTAAAAAAGGGGAGGATAAAATTGTGCATGTTCATTTTCCCTATTTTTTCATTCAGAATTTACCTTTGTCTTTCTCTAACACTCACTTAATTTTAAAAACACAAATGATTGAATAATAATAAAGATGATGATAATAACAATGTGAAATGTAATCTTTAATTGCAATCTCTTAAAGGGATAGTTCACCCAAAAAATTTAAATTCTGTGATTAATTACTCACCCTCATGTTGTTCCAAACTCGTAAGACCTTCGTTCATCTTCAGAACACAAATTAAGATATTTTTGATGAAAACAAAAATAACGACTTTATTCAACAAATTCTTGTTGAAGTCGTTATTTTTGTTTTCTTTGTGCACAAAAAGTATTCTCATAGCATCATAAAATTATGGTTGAACCACTGATGTCACATGGACTATTTTAGTGATGTCTTTACTACCTTTCTGGGCCTTGAATGTGTCAGTTGCACTGCTGGAGGGTCAGAAAGCTCTCGGATTTAATCAAAAATATCTTAATTTGTGTTCTGAAGATGAACGAAGGTCTTACGGGTTTGGAACCATAGATATATATACATAGATGCCTCATTAGCGACTGTTTCTATGGGCCGCTATACGTAAGCCGTCCGCCATATTGTAGCGGTAAACTTGACGTCATTCACTATAGTAATCACTGAATATTCAAAAGATGCCACAATCCTGCACAGAACGGCTCAACGGCTCTGTGCGAACCTACAGTATGGTGAATGAAATCAAAAATACCGTTCCAAGATGGCGCCCGCATTTATGTGCCTGGTGCGGTCGAATGGGGCGTCTCTACATGTCCATGTTTGGAACAACACGAGGGAGAGTAATTAATGACAAAATTGTAATTTTTGGGTGAACTATCCCTTTAATATCCATTTTCATACTGTATATTATGATTTGTAATGCCTAAACTCACGTGTAGGATTTAAAAAGATTCTAGTTTTCCTATTTAATTGCAAGAGAAATAGTAGAATTTTAATACCAGCCATATGAAAATAAATGTTTTTTTTTTTTGGTATCTGACTGAAGTTTAGTATAAGGACATCCCTAAAACATGCAGTGACTGAACAGCCCCAAAAGTAGTGTACTGTATCAGTCAGCAGGTGGCACTGCTGTCTCCTTGCAATCAAAAGTAAGAGGTGGCGAAGGAATGCTAAGAATTGTTTGATATTTGGTTTGGTGTACATAAACTGTTACCCCTGAGAGGAGTGATGAAATGGCAAAGAACATGTCTTCTCAGTCATAGACGACATTAGCATTCAGTTTAGACTGCATGGTTTAATTTGATCGATTGTGCATTTGTAGTGTTTCGTTCTTCAATTTCCTCATTGTGATCAAAGTATCTGTCTGAGAACACACTTATGCTGCATCTGAACCCACAAATACACAAACATGCACACAGCATCCGTCCCTTGTGACTCTAGTCACGAGAGAGCAGGAAATGCAAAAGTTCATCTGACCATAGAATCAGACCACTCTTTCCACTCTCTTTTCTGTATACACCCATCTCTGTGTGGTTTTTGATCATCAATTTCATGCACACTCCTTCACACTGAAGTAGACAGTCCTAAGCCTTGTTTAACCGCTAATGCGGCTCTTCAAATCATTCAATAGCCGGAGACCTTTTTATAATGGCATGATGCATTTAGATAGGTTGTATTAGAGTGCACAAACAAGCACACACTTTCAACAAGAATGCTCACAGCCAGAAAATATTTCTGTAATAAATGTAATGTAAAAAATAGTCAAATGTAACATTTAAGAGTAAAATTTCGTACTTAACACTTAGTGATGCAAAATGATTTTTGTATTTAATTGACATCTTTCTGTGATGATTGAGAAATGTGACATTACATGAGAAGCGCTAATTAAACTTCAATGTTTTGGTCACAGATTTCAGCCCTCAAAGACTATGCATCATATTGTTCATACACCACTGCTAAAGAAGTTTCATTATATAGGGAGAAAAAGTATTTACCATCCCGGTTGGTGTCCATTTGTCTGAAGATCTTTTCTGTTCTCTTCTCAGGTGTGGACTCATCCTCTGGCATCTTCATCACTGATGACACCATCTTATAAATCGCCTGAGGAAGATGAAACACAAATAAGATTCCCTTCATTAAAAGTCCATCACATCACAAACTACACCTTCATCCTTCCATCACATCACAAAATACAGGAATCTCATATATAACTGCTACAGCCTTAACAGAGTTAAGTTACTCTCCCCTCTTATTAATGCCTGTTTGAATCAACACCGCACAGACATTATAATCAAAGGTATGAGAGTGAAAGTGAGAACAAGACCTAGTGACCTGTAACAGTATTGATTACTCAGAGATGAGGCAGAATCCCAGCGCATGGCTGATCACAGAGTGACATGCATGAAGATCATGTAGCTCAAATAGTAGAGCATGGCGCTAGCAACGCCAAGGTCATGGGTTCGATTCCCAGGGAAAGCAAGAGCTGATAAAATGTAAAACTGTAACTTGAACGCAATGTAAGTCGCTTTGGATAAAAGCGTCTGCTAAATGGATAAATGTAAATGTAAAATGTAAATGTAAATATATCCAATATGATGATCTTTAAGAAGGCAACAGGCCTAAGTACCGCACTATTTGTGTGCATAAATGCAAACTAAAAAAAACAAACAAACAAAACAAAAACAAAGCAGCTTTATAAAGGAACAGAGCCAAAATTATACAAATCTCAGCCACAAAAAAAAAAACAAAAAACAAATACAAAATATGAAAAAAAAAAAAAAAAAAAAAACCCTTCCCTTCATTGATTTTGTAAAACCATTTAATGCAGTGTAAAATTTAACTCTGCAATGCAATCTACATAGTCCTCACAATTTTTGCTGATCACACTATTTGGCTGGCTAACAGATGGTTGTGTTTTATTTGCAAAAATTACTTGTGATAGTCTTGGACAGGATGATGCTACAAAAAAATACACATCAATCAGTTTTAATGTTTAATCTTTTTATCATATGCCATCTTGCAAAACTGTTTATGAATTTATTGCATTAAATTATAGTTTTAGAATTTTGAATTTGAAGAAGAAAAAAAAAAAAAAAAAAAGAGACAAAAACCTGAAAAATGTAGTTGTGATTAAGCAAAACCAAGTATTATTTTGTGGTGCAGCCAATGGAAATACTACATCAAGCAAAAAGTGTAAGTACTAGCCTGACTAGACGTGTGCTGGTATTTGGTAATGCGATATATCACGATAATGAATATGCACGGTATTGTTATCGTGGGCACTTCAAAATACCGAAAATAATTATTTATTAAAAATTATTCAGAATTCTGAATGCATTTTAAGAATACTTTCCCCATTAACTGGTTAAATGCACAACAGCGCTATGCAGCGTCAAAGACTCGTGTGCACTCTGATGTAAACAAGCAGGGATGAGAAGCACATGGCGGAACACATGAGAGACGCTCTGGATGAAAGCGCACATTCACTCTCTGACAGCAGAGGGCGCTGAACAGCAGAATGCAGTCGTTACCCCGGAAACCCCTTAAACAAAGCAGCTGCATTACTTCTAAAACGTATTTAAATGATTTAAATAGCCATTCAGATTTTTGCATTCGCAGTGGTGTTCATCACAGCGCCAAATACTTTAATATTTAGACTAAATAGGCTATTTATTTTAAAACATTTTTACATTTTAATCTGGACTACAACATGCCCTAGAGATATTGTTTGAAAGTGTTTTGATTCTTTATTGTTCGGTCATGCTTTACATTAGGGCTTCATTGGTTAACATTAGTTAATTAGTTAAACTCCCAATGAAAAATTCTTCTAAACGTTCATTAATCTTAGGTAACTGAAATATTTAATAGCACATTGTTAAAATCAAAATTATAAACTTTTTTTTTTTTTTTAAATGAACCAGAGCTAACATGAACTAAGTTGCATTATTTTTAACAAAGATGAATAACTTCTGTAGCAAATGTAGCTTTTGCTCATTGATAATGTTAATGCATTAACTAAGGTTAACTAATGATCACTGTAAAGTGATACCTATTGATCTTTTAATTCTTTTGCACTTTAATCTGTGTAAATTGTTTAACTTTCTAATTTTTTGTGTATTGCTTTGTTGTATTTAAATGTTCAGGTATTTTTGTTATAAGAAAAAAGTTATTAAACCTCTTATAATGTAATATGACAACACTTTTTTTGCAACTAAATTTCAATATCGTGATAATACCATTAGCAATTAATCGCAACATGAAAAACTGATACCGGCATATCCCTAGGCCTGACTGGGCCAGAAGGAGGGAAAAAAAAAAAAAAAAAAAAAAAAAAAAAAAAAAAAAAAAACTTTCAGTTTTTGGATGCAAAATTTTCATTTTGAAAATATGAACAATAGTACATCCCTACTCCAAAAGGTCACCATCATCACTCAGGGCAGATCAAAATCCAGAAAATAAATAAATAAATATATATATAAATAAATAAATAAATACATAAATAATCTTTATCTGTCATTTTGACTGAATGGGCTGTAAATTTTTCATTCATTTTCTATTTTCAGAAGTCAGGAGAATAACGTTACGTTTGGTATATTAACATGACATGATATAACAATATCTATAGAATAGCTCTTTTCAGCTCACTGCATTAGTGTCCTCCTGATTATTTTCTTTTTTTTAACAACCGTTTATTAAATTTTCTTCTGGGAACAGTAGTATAAAACAAAAAGCAGCTGTGCAAATTTAGAACCCACCCCAACCCAACCCACCCCCTTGTAGACTTAAAAAAAAAAAAAAAAAAAATACACAAATAAAAAAAATTAATTATATTAATAGATAAATAAATAAAAACATTTTTACAAAGATTTTAGAAAAGATGACAACATTAAAAGCTGAATGCCGTAAATTTACAGTTTTTACATTAGATCCATATATACGAGAAGTTGAGAATTTCATCGAGATGATGTCCAACAAATGCACAGTCCAGGTTCGTCTGTCCATTGTGTGAGGAGGATTCCAACGGTTGTGACTGCTGTGAGAGCAGGTAACAGTAAACATCTTTGTTGGATGGACAAGGTGAAGTCCCAAAAGTCATTCATGAAAAAAATGGCACGGAGTCAAACATATCTCAGTACCCAACAAATATGATAGGTCCTGTGAGAGCGGAGTCCAAAAAGGTGAGAGAGAGGGGCATTGCAGTCAAGTAAACCCTATGCAGCAATTTCCAATGAATCATTTGGCGAGTAGGGTTTTTAGAAGACAATTTAAAAAACATACCCCATACCTGATCTGAAAATAAAACATGCGCATCCTCATTAAGATCCTTAGCACAAACAGCTGTGGGCAATTCCAGCGTTATGGACGTGACATTCGCAGTCAAAACCTGAAATATAAATTCTCACAAATTGTATTCTTTACCAATATATTGAACCATCTCTTTATATTTTTCTAAACCCCTTAAAATAGAGTCCAGACATCAGAAAAGTTTCAGTCTATAAATCTGTTTTATATTTTAAATGAGGGAAATACACATGCGTTACGGACGTGACAAAAAAAGACACGAGTTTCTGGGAAACAACATATTTTGTAGACTTTCTGTGAATTACAATGCACAAACCAGAAGCAACAATATCTGCAGAATGGAGAAGGGTTGGCCATTTATAAAACCTAAAATATCAATTTTGTTTAAGTTTTCGTTTGTGTGTCAGAGGAAAAAATCAATGTTACGGATGTGACATCTCACCGTTACGGACGTGACAGCTCTGAAAGCGGAATTTATCCGACTATGGAAACGCGTATAAAATGCTTTAAAAACTTTAACAGAGATGTCTAGAGGGTATTTAATAGAGCTGCCCCTCACTAAAGATTTTTCTAGTTAACCATAATCGTTCGTTTAAGCCATTAACTAATCGCACATTTATATTAAATCAATAGGCCTATAATCCAATGAGCTTCAATATATTCTGCTCAAGCACGTGCGTAAAGTTTTCCACAAAGCACAGGCAAAAGTAGATTAAATTAATGATTATTAATGTATAGAAAAATGAGACATTTTTATTATTTATTAATAAACTAATGTTTTCTTGTCGGCTGCAAGATGAAATTCACAGTGCTGACTCTTGTCTCCACAGTAGCCTACTGGACGTGCCTAGAGAGAAATGGAACCTTCATATAGATTGGTTCGTTTAACAGTATACATTTCAAGCTTTCTATAGCTATATTTCTCTTGTAGCCTATGTGAGACACGCTGAGTTTTGGTTCTTTTTTGAGACGCGCTTCAGTTCAGAGACAGACGGCAAAAAGCATATCCTTGTTTTCATTTTACAAAATCAAGTTTTTTTGTTATTATGAATTTACATAAAATCAGTTTTGAGCTGATTTTAAGTTGTTTCATTATCAGGAAAAAATGCAGGTGATCGCACAGGCGCCTGCCTCCCTGTCATGCATGCACATTGATATTCCACACAAACACTTAAATATGGGCCAAAAATGTAGCACATTTATATAGGTTAACGCTAGAGTTTGGAATCCACATTAAAATAAATCTCCACCAATCTACATCCGAGACCGATGCAGTTATAACCAATAAATTGAAAGCTATTTGACATTATAAAATGATCTAACAGACCAACGCAGCTCCAATTCGTTGATCAGTTGTTGATCAAGATTAAATGGATGCCGCTGAAAAAATGTTTTAATGACTTGCTTATGCATTAAATAACTAAGGTTAAGTAAAATATGCAGAATATATATAATAGGCCTGCCTACTGTACAAATATTTATAAAATAGACTGCGAATAAGATTCACGTTTTGCATCTGCATAAAGTGAATTATTTTAATATGCAATGCTACGAAATTGAAACAAACAATGTGTGTAATGAAAAAAAATAAAATAAAAAAAAAAACAAAAAAAAATAAAACAACATTAAATAAAAATAAATGATAGGTCTAACTGCAGCATGCGCACCGGACACGCAAAATCTTGTACTACGCATGAATGCAGCGCAGATAGCGACAAGAGTTATTTGAAACACATAAAAGGTTTGAACAAGATAATAGACAATGAACATTAGGCCTATATGATATTTAATCTGTCATCGGCTACAGTCCGCCTGTGCATATTTATACCCGGCAAATGCTTAGTCTATCTCCGCGAAGATCTCGCAGAGAATGCGATTTCTAAAATGTTCTTAAAATGAATTTCTTTCTAAAATGTTATACGGTAAGCCTGAAACTAGTCACAGCAGTAGACCTTTATCAGTCATCAGCAACGAGGTAAACATGCGCGCCGATATGCTTTAATATGAAGCGTCCGTAGACTATAATAAATTTACAATGCACAAACCAGAAGCAACAATATCTGCCGAATGGAGAAGGGCTGGTCATTCACAAAGCATAAAATATCAATTTTATTTTAATTTTCGTTTTTTGTGTTCAAGCACACGCATAAAGTTTGCCACAAAGCACAGGCCTAATGATTATGAAAAAAAATGAGATTAATTATTTAATAATAAACTAATGTTTTCTGAGTCCTTGTCGTCTGCAAAGATGAAATTCACAAAATCTCCACTGGATGCTCCTTTAGAGAGAAATGCATTTCACAGATTACAAAATCAGAGAGTATCTGATTTAATTTTAAACTGGTTCGTTTAAAAGTAGACTTTCCTTAGATATATTTCTCATGTATGTGAGGCTCCCCAATTTTTAGTTGTTTATTTTCTTTTTTTTATTATTATTTTAAGTTGTTTCATTATCAGGAAAAAATGCAAGTGATCATTTTAAAATGATCTAATGGGCCGATGCCGCTCCAATTCGTTAATCATTAGTTGCTGTTGATCAAGATAACACGGATGTCGAAGTCATAAACTTGTTTTAAATGACTCTCATAAACTTGTTTTAATAAATCGCTTATACATTAAATAAAGATACAAAACAGGTTGTTAAATATGCTGAATATATTGCACAAATATTTATAAAACGTGAAACTGTAGCTAATCTTATTCGCAGTCTAGCATTTTGCATCTGCATAACAGTGAATTACAGGTGCATCTCAAATTAGAATGTCGTGGAAAAGTTCATTTCAGTAATTCAACTCAAATTGTGAAACTCATGTATTAAATTCAATGCACAGACTGAAGTAGTTTAAGTCTTTGGTTCTTTTAATTGTGATGATTTTGGCTCACATTTAACAAAAACTCACCAATTCACTCTCTCAACAAATTAGAATATGGTGACATGCCAATCAGCTAATCAACTCAAAACACCTGCAAAGGTTTCCTGAGCCTTCAAAATGGTCTCTCAGTTTGGTTCACTAGGCTACACAATCATGGGGAAGACTGCTGATCTGACAGTTGTCCAGAAGACAATCATTGACACCCTTCACAAGGAGGGTAAGCCACAAACATTCATTGCCAAAGAAGCTGGCTGTTCACAGAGTGCTGTATCCAAGCATGTTAAAGTTGAGTGGAAGGAAAAAGTGTGGAAGAAAAAGACGCACAACCAACCGAGAGAACCGCAGCCTTATGAGGATTGTCAAGCAAAATCGATTCAAGAATTTGGGTGAACTTCACAAGGAATGGACTGAGGCTGGGGTCAAGGCATCAAGAGCCACCACACACAGACGTGTCAAGGAATTTGGCTACAGTTGTCGTATTCCTCTTGTTAAGCCACTCCTGAACCACAGGCAACGTCAGAGGCGTCTTACCTGGGCTAAGGAGAAGAACTGGACTGTTTCCCAGTGGTCCAAAGTCCTCTTTTCAGATGAGAGCAAGTTTTATATTTCATTTGGAAACCAAGGTCCTAGAGTCTGGAGGAAGGGTGGAGAAGCTCGTAGCCCAAGTTGCTTGAAGTCCAGAGTTAAGTTTCCACAGTCTGTCATGATTTGGGGTGCAATGTCATCTGCTGGTGTTGGTCCATTATGTTTTTTAAAAACCAAAGTCACTGCACCCGTTTACCAAGAAATTTTGGAGCACTTCATGCTTCCTTCTGCTGACCAGCTTTTTAAAGATGCTGATTTCATTTTCCAGCAGGATTTGGCACCTGCCCACACTGCCAAAAGCACCAAAAGTTGGTTAAATGACCATGGTGTTGGTGTGCTTGACTGGCCAGCAAACTCACCAGACCTGAACCTCATAGAGAATCTATGGGGTATTGTCAAGAGGAAAATGAGAAACAAGAGACCAAAAAATGCAGATGAGCTGAAGGCCAGTGTCAAAGAAACCTGGGCTTCCATACCACCTCAGCAGTGCCACAAACTGATCACCTCCATGCCACGCCGAATTGAGGCAGTAATTAAAGCAAAAGGAGCCCCTACCAAGTATTGAGTACATATACAGTAAATGAACATACTTTCCAGAAGGCCAACAATTCACTAAAAATGTTCTTTTTTTATTGGTCTTAGGAAGTATTCTAATTTGTTGTGAATTGGTGGGTTTTTGTTAAATGTGAGCCAAAATCATCACAATTAAAAGAACCAAAGACTTTACTATTCAGTCTGTGTGCATTTAATTTATTTAATACACGAGTTTCACAATTTGAGTTGAATTACTGAAATAAATTAACTTTTCCACGACATTCTAATTTATTGAGATGCACCTGTATATTTCTAACATGCAATGATACAAAATAAAACCAAACAAGATTTGTAATGAAGAAAAAATATTTAGACATAAGAATGATGTAACCCCACACATCTCTTGAGTGTCGCAATCAGCATTAGGGGTGGGAATCTTCAGGCACTTCACGATCCGATCCGATTCCGAGAGTCACGCTCCGATTCCATTCTACATTTTTTCCCCAATTAATTCTTCTGCTGTGCAAATACATCTTTACATAATTTTCATTATATAAGCAGGCTACTTTAAAAAAAAAAAAAAATAAAATATTTAAAATAAGTGTTAAATATCCTAAAGTTTACAGACAATAGTTATGCATCTTTCTTTTTTCCTCAGCATTATTGCTGTTTGATTATTACTGATGAGATCATAGACAGTGGCAGCTTTAACATAACAGCTTTAACATTGCTGCATTCATACTAATGCACAGGTCTATTTCGATATATCAGATGTTTTGTCCTGCTCTGAAAACATAACTGACTGTGTAGCCAACATCAATTTCGTATAAAAGTATTCGAAAATGCAAGTGCATTTAACCGCAGCCGCAATCGAGCTTCAGGACAAACAAACACAAAGCGATTCTGCGGTATAAATGATATCTAAAAGTAAAACACAGCGGGTGGAAGCACACAGCGGGTGGAAGCACACAGCGGGTGGCATATCTAAAAGTAAAACACAGCAGGTGGAAGCACACACTGTCAAGCAATGCGCAATGTGTCTCTCAGTGCAAATTCTGTGCAATGAAGCCCGCCGCGTTTCTAACGTGCACACGTGTCATATGCGGGGTAAAAAAAACCAAGCTCAGAATCGTTTCTGAAATATTCAGAATCGATTCAGAATCGTTGACGAGAGAATCGCGATGCATCAGAGAATCTATTTTTTCTCCCACCCCTACTCAGCATGCGCGCGCCGAACATGCACAATCTTGCTCTCTGCATGAATGCAACGCAGATAGCGATGCAGATAGCGACGCAGATAGCGATGTTTTTTTTGAAACACATAAAAGGTTTAAATAAGATAATAATATTGACAATGAACATTATATGACATTTAAAATAGTTATGGCGATTTTTCCTTCAGTCCGCCTGTGCATTTCTGACCCAAACAGCAAATGCAGTCTAAATCTCCGCGATGTTCTTGTTAAATATGCAATTTCTGAAATGTTACAATGAATTCATTTCTAAAATGTTAGTATATGGAAAGCCTGAAACAGATCACAGCAGTATAGCCATACACAGGCTATCAGTCATCAGCAACGTTGTAAACATGCGTGCCAGTATGCATATGATTTAATATGAAGCATCTGTAATTGTCACGTCCGTAACGCATTATTATGGTTGACAAGAGCAAATAATGGAGATGAGCTGTTGATCATAATTAGCATGGCCAGTTGGCTTTGTACAGAAAGTTTCAAGTTAATGGCATTAATTACTATGAAATAAACTTAATCTTTAAAACGCTACGGACATGACACAGCACTGAAGTGTCCTGACGTCATAAATCTAGACCTTATAAATCCAAAAATCATCGCTGTTTAGACTAAGTGAGTGCATTTACTTTTCAGACAGGCCTCCATCTTTCTACAAAATACTTACCGTTGACAAATTAAAAAAATGGGCAGTCTTTGATCTCATCTGAAAACATGAAATACAGTCGAATGAAAATGTATTTTTTTACTATAGGTGCACCCGTCACATGTGGTGGATAAACAGCGATTTCCTATACAGACCTAAACGCACAACTTAAACAGGGTTTTGTTCTTTTGGTAAGAACGTCAACATTTTTTCATGGTAAGGTTGACATTTGCATGGAATTGCCGTTGTAATAGATAAAGGTCTGTATGAATGCTCAAGAAGAAAGAAATAGATGACTGAAGCAGAGGAGGGAGATTCCTCAGAAGGAAGGATTAGTTTGCACAAAGGGTGAACAGGCAGTTGAGAGTTCCAAGGCACCCCATATGCCCGTAGGGCCGATCTAATGCGCAAATACATAAAGGAGGTGCCTGGCAGGTTATATTGAGTTTTGAGATTCTGGAAGGATTTTAAACCACTATCATCATAGATATCTCCCAGAGTGTTTACTTTATTATGAGTCCATTGCGGACAATGAAATGGAGTACTGCCTGACAAAAGATTGTGGAAAATAGGCGAATGCCTATGCCATATTGTAACTAGTTGTATACATTTTTCAACATCCCTCCATGTGGAGAGGAGGTGGATTAACAATGGGACCAAACCAAGATTTACACTGCCTAAGCGGAACACCCGAAAAAACTAGATGCTTCAATTTATACGGATAAACAATAGATTCCTCAATTGCTCTCCAAGACACAGAAGCGTCAGGATCAAACCAAATTGATAAAGGGTGGAGGGAAAAGGCTTGAGCATACAGTCTAAAATTGGGGAAAGAAAGACCTCCATGTAATCTACATCGTTGTAAGGTAGACAGTTTAATACAAGGACGTTTCCCATCCCATCCCATATATACTGTGAAACACATGCATCAAGTTTGTTCCAGTAGCCAACCGGTGGAGTGAGAGGAATCATGGAAGAAAAGAAATTAATACGTGGGAGGACATTCATTTTAATCACCGATATACGAGCCTGAAAAGTAGGAAGTAGGAAGGCGAGACCAATTTTCCAAATCTAAGGATACTTTGGCTAGAATACTATTATAGATTTTTGAGACGATTTCCTGCAGGGAAGGAAAAACATCTATCCCCAAGTACTTAAAGTTTTGAACCAATGGAAAAGATATAGAAAGGGACATGGAATCAATTTTAGAATTGAGGAGAAGTAGACATGACTTACTCCAATTAATTTTAAACCCAGAGAGAGATCCAAAATGGTCAAATAAATTCAACACGAGGAATAGAATGTGACTGCTTCTCCAAAAACAATAAGATATCATCAGCAAACAAAGAAATGATGATGATGATGATGATGATGATGATGATGAGTAGTCCGTATAATTATGGGAGAAAGAGTTTCAGATTGTCAGACCACTTGAGCTAAGGGTTCCAAGGATAGGGCAAATAACAGAGGAGAAAGCAGGCAACCCTGACGAGTACCTCATTGTATAATGTATAACAGCTATATTAATAGATGGGTGAAATGAGCCTCGAGTAACTGAAAAATCGATCATATCTAACATGAGGGGGCCTAAATCCGACCAAAAAGTAGTATACAATTCGATTGGAATTCCATGTATGCCTGTGATTTCCCCTTGTTCATAGTTCGGATTGCTGACTCCAGCTCCTGAAGAGTAATCGCTTCAGCCAGGTATTCCGAATCCGAATCTGACAGCTTAGGTAAATCAAGGTTAGACAGAAAAGATGCAAAAGAGTCAGGGTCACCATCAGCAGAAGTAGTATAGAGGTTAGAGTAAAAAGAGTGGAAGGCGATAGTAATGTCTTTTGGGTCTGTCATAATGAGCCCAGATTGGTATTTCACTGCTGAAATATTAGCAAACTTTTCACTGTAAATAGTAATTCTGCCTGGATCTTTGAATCAGGAATTCTGCCCCGGATCTCAGTAATGAATTGAGTTTAGACCTAACCGCCATGATTTTACTGAGTGTATTGTCTGAGAAACAACGTTGATTATCTCTAGTCAGATTCTGGAGTTGTGATTCCAGTTCAACTATCTTTTTGTGTCGGTTTTTCTGAAGGAAAGAGGCATATGAAATGAGTTATTCCTTATAAATCCTTTAACTGCATTCCAAAGTGTTCGCGGATCATCCACTGAACCTTGGTTAATTTCAATAAACTCAACAAATTTATTTCTGAATTGACTGCAAAAGTTTTCGTCCTGTAACCATTTAGGGTTAAATTGCCATCTAGTGGCACGAGATGGCCGAGGGATCAAAGATAATGTGCACAAATTTACATCATGATCCGACAGAGATAAGGAACAGATATCGGCATCACGAACAGCTGAAGATAAAGAAGTAGAAATGAAAATATAGTCAATTCACAAATAGGATTTATGAGTAGCAGAAGAGAAAGTGAAAGACTTAGCAGAAAGATTTAATAAACGCTAACTATCCATCAATGAGGATGAGGTTACACATTGCCGAAGTTTGTCTGAACAAAAAGCTTGAGTGTGTGATTCCTTTGGTCCAGATCTATCTAGGATATGTGACATTACAGAATTCGTATCTGCACCCAATACAATTTCAAAATCCAAGATGGATGGATTGACAAAACAGAGCAAAAAGTATGGTCAGGAGTACAAGGGGCATAAACTGAAATAAATACAATATTCCTATTCTCCACTGTTGTTTTTGTGTGTGTTATTCTACCATCTATATCACAACCTTTATCTAAAATAGAAATATTTAAAAAGTCCTCCGCACCCATATTAGGACACCCTTGGTTGTAGTATCCGAAGATGTGTGAGATACCACTTCATAAAAAACTTATTACACATGCGTATATCCTCCTCTTTCAAATGGGATTCTTGAACTAACACTATATCAATCTTTCTTCTTCGCAAAAAATCCAGAAAACCTGTATGTTTGTGAGGGCAATTTAGGCCATTAATATTACAACTCAGAATATTAAGGTCAGTCATAGGTATCAAACAATTACTGCATAAGACAAAATACAAGTTTGAAAATAAAACCAGTTGAGTCTACCATTAAACCACCCCCACCCTTCCTGTCACTATTCAAAAAAACAAACACATTCCCATGAATTATGGCAGATCAAACCAAGAACAAACCTTGATCTGCCAGCACCCCTTAATATGATCCGTGGCGTCAAGAAAAACCTGCACATTACTGAAGCACCAACACTGGCCCCATAATCACATATTGACTAGGTAGTATATCTATTTAATAAAAAAAAAAAAAAAAAAAAAAAAAAAAAAAGGGAGAGAGACGGAATACAACTGAAACAAATAAAATAACATCATAATCAGTATGCGATACTGTATGCACAATGAAAGCTTCTAGTAACTATGAATTCAGAAGTGAACATTAAAGTGAACAGTGAAAGACAGTCACTAGGGCTGCACAATTAATCGAATTTCTAATCGCGATTACGATTATGGATGCCACGATTCCATAATCATTCAAAGCCGCGATTACAAAAATAAATAAACAATTAAAAATGCCCACTTGCATTATTCTGTGTGCTTAAGAGGTGTTTGCAGCATGGGGTTTAACAAACTCAAACACACTGGATAAAAGACATTGTCTAACTGATAGTCGTTGTCACTCTGTTGCGCATGATATATATGTTAAACGTCAAACGTGTCAAAAGCAGAACAAAATAGCGGTACTCGTTTGAACTGCGCGCCACATGGACCTTTTATCCGCTCGCCTCAAAAGAAAACAGCGCAGCACGAGCTTAGAGCGTATGCGTTTATTACAGTGACCAGTCGCGATCACGCACTAAACAATGCTGTGAAATCCAGTAAGCAGCACTCGAGTTCAGCGCAGAGTTCTCCAGTACAAATCACGTCTCTTTAATTTAAACTAGTTTAAAGCCAAATAAATCGGAGCAGTTATTCTCATCAACATTGATGCAGAAAGCAGCAGAGACAGTGCAACAACGATCCAGTTAGAAGACGTTTCAATCTACAGATCACCCACATTTACCATAGTTTTACTGTAACAATGGTACGGTGGCAGAAAAGCAGGATATTCAAATTGAGTATTATATTATTAATATACTAAATATGTTAAAGGAGTAATGGAATATAATTACATTATTTTGTTAATTATTCTATCAGTTGATGTGGATTTGTAATTGACAATGTCTTTAGGCTACTGTTTTTCAATGTAAACATCATAGAAACCATATAGTTAGGCTACTTTTTTACCATGATAATGAGGTGCTGTACTTTTGGTTATGACCAGCAAATGTATAAAAGATGAGGCTGTTACAGTTTTCACAATGGTACTGTTTTTGTTAATGAAAATAAATGTATATCTGCATCCCAACTCAAGCTCCTGTTCTAATGTGCATTTCTAAGAGACAAAACTTGTAATATTATTATTACGTTCAGTGCTACCAAATCAGGTGCTGGTGCCACTGCTCTCGAATGTTAGTCTGGAGCCCTGATAATATAAATTGTACTGTAAAATGTTACTGTAATTTGAAATTTAATCTGTTTAATTGTAAATGAAATATATAGCTTTAGTAAACCATTTTTTATTTATTTTATTTTAGTATAACATTATTATACCATGCATAATTTTACCTTTTTTGTTTAAAGAAGAAACCAAACCAATGTATAGTTGACATTTGAGGCTCAATGTTATAGAAAAGCAATAAAAGTTCAAGAAGAGTGTTTTCAGCCATATATATTTTATATAAAAGACGGGAGCCATGTCGGTAGCGATCTTTTCAAAAAGCCCATAGGGTCGTCCTTTTTGGAACCTTCAGGCAATCTGACCAGACGCAGATTGCTGCGCCTATTGCGATCCTGTATGTCCACAACCTGTTGCTCGAGCGCGGCTACTCGCCTATCATGATCTGCGACAACTTTTTGTTCTCTCATCTCCCCTGTAAGATGATCCAATTTAGAGCATAGCGACTGAACAACTGATATGCGAGAAGCGAACTCATTCAGCATCGCTGTTAACTCCGTTCTTAAAATGTCCTCAAAGTGTGTAACAGTGTTCGCCATCTTGTCCACCATATTGCTCGTGGTCGGTGGCTTGGATTTCTTCTTAATTGGAGAAGCCGACGGAGACAACTCCTGCTGTTTCCGACTGTGTGCCATCAGGGAAAGTATTATAAAATGAATTAAACTTAAAATAAAATGAAAAAAAAAAAAAAAAAATCAGCAAAAAGGGGCCAAACATACGGAGCTCTACTCAAGGTTCATGAACACGTCACGTGACTTCCCCCTCCTGATTATTTTCATGTTTCCTTTGTATTCTGCTGTAAGTAAATGAAAAAGACAACATACAGGCTACTGTGCATTTGTGGTCTGCTCTCCTGATTTAATTTATGAAATAACCATGAATAATTCCCTGGAATGCATTAAGAATCATGTCTCATGTCTCTTTCCTCATTTGTTTGTTTTCACTCGGATGCTGTAAAATATATATTTTTTTTACGAAATAGACATATTACTATAATGATATTTAACACGTCGGTAATACTGTTGCAGACAGACAGAGGATCTTTAGGAGATATTCATTGTATATTGAAAAAAATGCTTTAACACCTTTAAATTTCCTTTTAATGATCAGTGGTTGAAGGATGAGCAAAATAATGTCACCTCATTGTACTCAGTTTTTTAAAATACTTATTGCATTCACAGAGCGAACCTTTTGCTGATTGTTTACAGTGTAAACGGAAGTTACTCCCATAATTTGCGCAAAGCATCATGGGGCGTAGGAAAAAGGTGGATATATTTGGTTTGAATATATACTTCTTTTTTCCATTACATTAACATCTGAGGAAAAGTGTGTGTTGTCAAGTGCAGCTTTCCTGTGAAGAGTTACTGAGTCTTCCCTCTACAGATGGGCTCCATTACAGACCTGCAGCCAATGTGTACCACTTTAATACACTATGGCTATACATCAATAAAAGAGGTGCATCATTCCGTACATCATTAAATTTACCTCGGCCTGCCAGGGAAGGAGGTAAACCATCCATCAAAATAAAACAATCAAGACATGAGAGGTGATGGTCTCATTCTTTATGCCCACCAAAACAGAACTAAATTACATTTTTATGCTTGGTTAAATGAAATGCATCAACTAAACCTTTATTGTTATTTTAATACCATCTGTGGGTATAGCATTTTCCTTTTTTCTATATTACAGCTAACATCTTATAGTACAAATGTAATATAAGTTACAAGTCTTCAAACTTTTTGATTTGGTTTCGAAAGGGCCTCAAGATCTGAGAAATCACCTGTTGCTAAAATTACTCTTCTCAGCAAAGATGCAAAGATAAATTAGGCCAATTGCAATGACAGTAAACATAAATAACCATGTGGAGGAGTGCACTTTGATGAAAGCCTGTTTATCAGAGACAGAAATAAGACTTGGTCTCCTCTTTACACTATGGAGCTTCCTGACAGTCTAACACCACGGCTATCCTTGCTGTTAACACAAGTGAGAAATAACAACATATGCGATGTGAAAATTGGGTAGCAGTACTGGGTTGGGTTTTCTTTTGTGTCTCCTGAAGTGATATCTGATTCTATTTCAGATTTCAGCAGTCATCGTGATGAATAGAAAAGGATTTAAAGAGTGCCAATATTAGGTTAATTCATAAAAACTTCAGGTAGCCTGACATACCTGCACAATCTCCAGCATCTCCGCTTTGCTGATGTATCCGTTTCCATCCAAATCATACATGCTAAATGCCCACTTGAGCTTCTGTTCCAGCTTCCCTCGTGACGTGACGCTCAATGCAATTATGAACTCTCGAAAGTCTATTGTGCCGTCACCGTTCGCGTCAAAAGTACGGAACACGTGCTCTGCAAACTTTGAGGCATCTCCGTAAGGGAAGAAGTTTCCGTAGATTTTCTTAAACTCCTCCATGGAGAGGTTGCCACTGGGACAGTCCCGTAGAAAGCCCTTGTACCATTCCTGGATTTCATGCTCAGTAAAGTCTGTGCTTTCTAGCAGGTCCTGCATCACCTCAGGGCGGAGCTTGCTGTTCTGCTTCCCCATGGTTTCGTTTCACGAGACAGCACTGGCAAAAGAAGGGAAAGAGAGAAAATGAGTATGTATGGAAAGTTGTAAAATGTCTATCCAATTTACTATAATTTTTGACTCCTTTTTGACTCTATATCCATGAAGACTGAAGATTCTTGAGCTATATTTATCCATGTGTTTGTCCGTCTAGAGTTACATACAATTGCTCTGTTTGCAGATTTATTCCAAACAGAGACTTGCCCTTGTCAATCAAATACATCTAGATAAGAGGGAAAGACATAGCTAATTGAAGAACAGACTTTAATGCCAAACAACCAGCTCTGAAATGGAAAAATTCAAAACCTCAGCTGAAATAAAGCCATATACTGTAGTGACACTATGATGTCATTTTCAATGAGAACTGGTGATTTACTGTAACACGAGAGTTTAGTGTCAAGCGTGTCCAGTCATGCAAGTTGAGAAGTTTAACTTTAACTATGTTAATGAGTAGCAACGTAATGCAGCGACTACTGATGATGACAGATACTGTAGGGTTATGCAGGCAACACAAAAGAGAAATTAATTACTGTTACTAGTGACTTCACTGTTCTATATGGTTAATTTCTGCCCACATGTAGTGACATTTTAAAATTTGTAAGCATACTAAGTGAGATTGACTCATGCACTGAATTGTTCTTTTTAACACTAGGAAAAAACAATCCTTTGTCAAATTAGAATTTAACTAACAATAAAATAAATGCCATTTGTGAAGCCCACCAGTAACATAAGGGCATTCAGCAGCATGAACACCCACAGCTACCAATAATACAGTGACTCAGTGACCGGCAGCAGTAAAATCACTGTATGCGTGAATGGGACATGAGTTTGATTACCCACAATACCCATTCAAACAAGTTACATAAATAGTTATGGTATCAAGCCATTAAAACCACCGGCTTTAAATGTTCCAATTCAGAGAAATGTGCTCTGACAGTGCAGCAGTTTTGCCTCTGATGTCCTCATTAGAAGTACAAATGACAAAATCTGAGCAGCAAACCAAAATTGCATTAACTTTTGACAATGAAAACTTTTCAAAACATTGTATTCAACAACAGTTTATTAAATTAAAAAAAAAAAAAAAAAAATCCACACAGAACAAAACCATAAAGCCATAAACAAATTTCTCGATTCATTTTGCATAGCAGCTGCATCATCATCATCATCATCATCATCTAAAGATTGTGATGTAGGGCTGCACAGCGATACCAGAATGCATACTACATATAGTCATAGGAATGAGAGGCGATTTTACAAGACAAGATGCCTTTTATCATGCAAACACAGATCCCTAAAGATGCTCACATTCTGCAGAATAATATCTCTATAAATACTGTTAAGATAAAACAATCATCAACACCAGGATACTTTCCCATCTCCCTAATGACCAGATCTAAACACTGAGCCTTTAAAAGTTGTTTGAGGTGAAATTATAATATTACATAAGATAAATTATAAAAGACTTTCTTCCACCTCCATATCTCAAAGGACTTGAGGATTTTTCTTTAAAAAAATAAAGATGCAACAGCTAACTAGACATTTCAGGATTTAGTATGAGAAAAATAAGCCAGAACAGAAATAAAAACATGTCAAAACAAAACCAACAAAAACTTTGATAACTCTAAAGAGTACAAAACATATCTAGACATTAATATCTAGCAATCAATAAAAATGGCAAAACAAAAATGAAAAATGGGTCCATGTGTTAGGTCATTCACAGCCCCCAGCTGCAGAGCCTCCATTCAGGCCGGAAGGTCTGGAGAGGATCAGCTGGTACATGACATCTGATGCGTCTATATGCAGGAAGTGACTCCCGTTTCTCAGTTGGGTCATGGATCTTTGTACTAATTAGACAACCATCTTACTAAAATTGCTGGCAAACACTCAGAAGCATGCATACACCCCTCCAGCCCTGTGAAGGTATTGAATACAACAGTCACAGCATACAATGTAAATAGTTTTAAATGAGCCGAATAAATCATGTGCATTAAAGCTGAGGGGTGAAGGTTAGGGCAGAAGAGGAGATAGTACTCACTGTTTGATTACAACTGGAGCATAGCTCTTCAAACTTAAGGACACTTAAAGATCTGACACTACTTTTCTGAATGACCCAAACAAGTACACTACATCCTGTCTTAACTGGGTTTCATGTAGGGGGAAAAAAAAAAGTTTTGCTGTAGTGCTTTCATAAAAACTGAAACAGACGCTAAAATGCCAATATATTTGGATTACACACACTTATATGACAGTAACAACGCATATGAAATTAACTCAGCCTTACACAAAACGTGAATTAAGAAAATATAAATCTAAAACAGTAAGCCTGTTGCACAGATGCAGTATATGATTTTTTTTTCTGTCATCGATGGAGTTTTGGTTCCTTGTCATTATAGCCTTTGGCTTGCTTAACTGTGAACGCTTGACTGATTGCGCACACATCATTGGAGGAGAGCTGAACTGGATGATGACATCACAGAATCACCAATGAACTGACTTTAACTGGAAAAATGACTTATTGTCCTCTTGACAACCTATTTTCTTGTTTGACACTGTAAAGCTTTGACAATCTGTACTGGATAAAGTGCAATATAAAGGTGACTTTATAATTTTTTTTGCTGCTTCCCTTTTGAATTAGACAAAATAGTGAAACAAAGTAACAACAAATATTGTCTGATTATTTTACATGTTAGAAGGATTTTTTAAAGTATTTTATTTTTGCACTCAAAACACATCAGTTCCCACAAAAATATTCAGAAGCATAACCATTTTTAACTGTGATAAGAAATGTTGCTTGAGCACCAAATCAGCATTTTAGCATGATTTCTGAAGGATCATGTGACACTGAAGACTGGAGTAATGCCAAAGGTATAAATGTCATTTTAAAACATTAAAAAACAGAAAACAGTTTTTCAAAAACATTAAAACATCTCGCTCACCCAAAACGTTTGAATGGTAGTGTACACTGTAGAGATGATAAATGGCAGAATTATATTGTTCTATATATATATATATTATATATATATATTATATATATATATATATATATATATATATATATATATATATATATATATATATATATATATATATATATATATATATACACACACACACACACATTATTTATATATTTATATATCAAATATACATTAATATAATAATAATGAATTTCACAGTATTGGGTAATTTCTAGAACCAGAAACAAAAGCCAAGTAGAGACGTTTACGTCAGGGAACAAAGCATACTTCGTAAAACACATCATTAACCCCTTCAGGCAAATCCCAGACACACCTTTTTTGTTTGACATATAATATTTGTACTTCATGCTATTTAAACACTGAACACAGGACAAGAATAAAAGCAAATGGAAGGACTGGAATCAGATCAGACAATTTGTTCTTTAACTACATGTAACAGCAGACAAGAACCAAATTCCCTATTGAATCACTGTGTCTGCCCAGGAACCTGGCCATTCAGTCTAATGATAGAGGCCATTAGCAGTAAACACAGAACAACAACTCAACCGCTTCTTGTTTGGACTCTGTGTTCTGAACTCTCTCATGTGACTCAAGACTGAGGCGGTCGATTGCATCTCTGCAACTGAATATTTATAGTGTCATACGCTTTTAATCTATCTTTAACTGCAAATTGACAAGGAAAGCAGATGTTGAGGTCACACTGCATTAGCTATGAACTACATTCACAACATTCTTTTTATATGTCATGCGCTGAGAAAGTTCAGCTAAGAGGTGTCATGGCTGACAGGCATGTATTAAGTATCCAGCATTAACCCTCCTGATTAAATTGAACATCAATTGAAACACAGAGGACAGACTGGGGTCTAATTACAACTAGGGATGTGCAGGTCTAGTCGACTAAACGGTACAGCTCCTACTAGTCTACACTGAAATCAATAGTCGATTACACGAGAGAGAAAACAACATGATTTTATCATTCAAATTACCATCATTTTAATGTTACGTTACATTTAAAACATTTTAAAATAAGTTAAAAAAAAAAACTTTTGAAAAAAAAAATACATATCTAAATATTTAAATATATAAATATTTTTTAAAAGCATATTTGGGCAGAAACTAGGCTACATTTTTACCTCAGACCTCGCATGCATTTTCTTCATGTCAGTTGCAGCGAATTCGAAATGACCACGTGAAAGACCAGCAAGGTGTGGGATCATTTTGAATTAGAAGGAAATGGAAAAGTTTTGTTTAAATTGTGTAATGACAAATTGGCTTACAATAACTCTACTGGAGTGATGCATAATCATATTCAATACGGGAACGTATGCGTAAGCTTGGAGGCTAGCCAAAGTCAGCAAATGTCAATCATGTCATACACTACAACCTGCCGCTGCGGTCCGCGACTCCATCCGCTCCGTCTATTCCTCTAAGCGGGATTTCCAGGCTCTTTTCGAAACTGTCTGCTTGCTTGTAGTTATCTCTCTGCGTGCCTGTGAATTTAGTTCCTGCCGAGCGCGTTTTTATTTCAAGTGCAGAATCGCCTCTAGTCCCGTCTTTTGCCAGACCACGTTAACATGTTAAATTCACTGAACAAATGCGCATGGTCTGAGTAAGTAAAACGAGCATTGTTTTGTTTTTAGACAATATAGCCAACATGAAGTACACTTTTAAAAGCCGTTTTAAGGCTATTCCTTGATAAACTTTACTATTGTTTTTGAATTGTGTTTTAATATGTTGGCTAACGTTATATGAAAATGAATTCCGTCAGTCTATTGATTGATTTTCCGATCTGAATAAATAAGCTATGCACTGGTTTATGTTGAGTGTATGCTCTTCCTTTTTTTCTGTTTAACAACGGCCTAAAATTAAATAACGCGAGGCAAGCATACGGCATAATCGTGACCTGTTTTTAGCCGAATTCATTGAGGGAATTGACAGTGTGATTTAAAGATTAAGTATTTCAAGTGTAGGCTGTTATATAGAAAAACGCTCAGTTTTTTTTCTTTTGCCATTTTTTGGGGGTTTCTAGCTTTTAGACTAGTCGACTAGTCAGATACAAAACTTCAGTTTAAACGACAGTCAAATTAGTCGTAGCGCACATCCCTAATTACAACGCAGTTAGCAATGCTGTCTTCATGTTAGGGCTGCACGATACATCACATGCGATAGTCACTACAGCTCTGTGTATTAAATGCCTTTCCATCTGAAAACAGGTCATAGAGATTTATTTGTAATCACAGAACCCGCTTTACTGATGAGATGCGCATGACTATCGCATGCAATATATCGTGCAGCCCTACTTCATGTACAATAATGTATCTCTGTGACCTCTTGCCATGTTGCTATGGAAACAGACATTCCATGCAGCATTGGTTAACAGAGAAAACAATAAATCAATGAGACTACAGATGTTTGCATCTCTAGACTGAACACTGCTGCTCTAAACGGATTTCTTTAAATATCTGGATTTCATCCATTTGGAGAGAAGAGACTAATTGTACAGTGATAGTGTTGCACAGGGAAACTATTGAATTTCTGACCGTTCCTACCAACAGTTCGCTTTGTTTGTGATTCAGCACAAGCAAACAATCTTCAAATCACTAGCCAGTAAAATGTTTGGCAAAAGACAATTCAGACAGCTCGTTGCCTAGTCTTAGTATCAGCTCAATCTACTACTTACACAGCAAAGCAGAAAGCTGACAAGAATTTGTTAGGATCTAGAAAGGATAGTTAGCCAAGAAAAGGCAAAAAGCAGGGCAGTAGTGTTTTTACTGTTAACAAACTTAATTTAAAATAGTTTTCACTCATTTAAATAACGCTTAAATTAAACAAATATTAGATATATATTTAATAAAATGGAGTGCCAATTTACACTAAGTGCAAATTGCCTGCCTTGTTAGCAGAGGCTATTTACACTAACTCTGCCCACCAACGTGTGGTTGGGTTAGACAACATTGCAAAAGACGGCAGTTACACAACAGCTCCACTGGAGTAGGTAGTAAAGTCTTTGACGTGATCAACTGGAGTTCGAATCTGCCTTTTGCTCGTTCTTCTCCCTTTTCACATAACATATCACACCAAAAAGGCATTTATTTCCAATAAAAATGAAGGAAATATTCAAAAAGAAGAAAATGCGTCTCATTGATGTTTATCGGTTAGGGTTAGGTGTAGGGAGGTCTTTATTATAGGGGTGCACAAAATTACCGGAACGAATCAGCCGTTAATGGCTTAAAATGTACACATTGGCATCGGCCCGATATGAAAAATTATGCCGATATGCCTTGCCGATAAGATGAATAACTCGCATGTGTTCAGGGTGTGCTAGTGATAAGATCACGTCAGCAGTGTGTTCATTCTTGAAGCAAACTTTTGCCTGAATGGTGATTAGATTCACAGTTTTGGATCACCACATTTAATTTGAGAATGCACGTCCAGAATGATGAACTGTACAGTCAACAGTTACTAGTGCCTGCAGCGGCAAAACAATCAATTTCATAAAACCACAAGTATGTTTTGATTTAAAGGTCAGAAGGTTTAGCTTACATAAATAAAAATCACAAACATGACATTTGTAAATTAAATAATTTCATAAATACAGTTTTATTCATTAATGTGTAATATTTTTTTTTATTATGAAACAAATACAAGGAGCTTTTAAAGATTTTCAGAATTTTTACAACTCTTTTGCTTTAGACCATCTACAAATGTTAAATCTTCAAATAAAATGTTAAGGTTACCACTGCACCTGTCTGAGAAAAAAAATGCAGTGATTGATTATAGTTGATTTATAGATATTTTCACCTTTCAGTGTTCTCTCATTATTAAATAACTTTATTCATTGTTTATTTAATTCTAACAAGTAAGTTTTTGTTAAAAACTAACCAAAATTAAAAATAATTTGTTTATAATCTCTGCACAGGATATAGTGGTATCTGCATCGGACAAAGTGAGTTGAAACATATCGGCATATCGGATATCTGCAAAATCCAATATTGTGCATCCCTACATTATTGTACCAATTAGCGGCATCCATTTAATAATTTTAATAAAAAAATATAATTTACTCTCAATACATTATTATTACATAGTGTTTTATAATGCACTATAATACCGAGGTGCAGATATATACCACTATTTTCACTAAGTAGTATAAACAGCATCTATTACTACTATTATTGCAAAGAAAATAGTATTTTACATAGTGTAAACAGAATCCATTGCTATTTGCACTTGTATAAATGGCATCTATCGAATAACCATATTAAAAAACCTAAAGAAAAACTTAAAATTAGAAATTTTCTAAATGTTCAAACTGAAGATGATGTACTAAAATGATTAAAACAAATGAAGTAAAGCTAAATAGAAATTTAAAATGAAAATCATTCAAAATATGAATAAATACTATAATAGTACGTACACACATACATATTAGGGGTGGGACAATACGTCGATATGGCGATATATCGTGATCCTTCTCCATGCGATACGATAATCGATATCTGGCGCCAAATATCGATATTTTAATTAATACAATAAGGTGCTCTAAATACATTTTCCTGCTCCCAGCGTCTAAAAATGTGTGGAAATCGCGGCCGCGCCATTTCCAGCTTCTTTCCAAGAGCGCTCTGAGCAACTATGAAGCGCGTTCTCTATGAAGATGGGGAAGCACGAGGAACCGAATGATAAACAGATTTTCAGCCACTGTATTAGCTCTACTGCTATATATACGTTTATGGAGATGAAAACTAAAAAACTGCCCCGGAACAGTTATCAGCGTGGACCATAGGCACCGATCACGTTATTATTGCAGAGCGCATATTCAGTTCATGAGTAGCCGAACCTCTCCGCTCGGATCGCAGGTGGATTTCCCTCACTATGAGAGAGAGAGAGCGCCGCCGGTGCGTCCAGTCTTATGTGAACAAAACTGGATGCTCTCCCTCTCTCTCAGATATTACAAGTGCGCGTTATGCAGTGTGAACAGTGGGCACCGACCAGCAGAAACATAAATCTGCACCTATGGCATGGAGGATGAGACAAAACACTTTCAGAGCCGTAATGCGGCGCAGAAGTGTGCAGTGTGTGTGTGCTTGCCGCGCGTCTACATTTGATATAACCAACCTGAGCGCGCAAAAGACGCGATGTGAACGGCTATTTTTCCGTGCGGGGCTCCGTTTTTATGATAGAGGAGTAGAAAGGTTGAGAAAGCACTCCAGGTAAATTTTGAAATGTACCAGGTTTATTTATTTATTTATTTATTTATTTATATAAAATTACATGTGGAGAGAGAGAGAGAGAGGCTATATAAGTTAAGCAGTTAAATGTGTTTGTTTACAAAGAAAAGTGTAAGCTTTTAATAAGTCCAAGAATAAAATTACTAATTTACTCATGTTCAAATTGATTTACAGAACTTTTTTTGCTGTTTTCTAACAGTTTGGACTTGAATAAAGAAAGAAAACTTGCACTTAACCTTTTCACAGGCATTTTGTTTAGACAGATATCGCGATATATCATTATAGGATTTTCTAGAAATATATCGATTATCGCAGAATCGCTGTATCATGATAGTATCGTTATCGTGAGCCATGTATCGTGATTATATCGTATCGTGAGGTACCCTGCGATTCCCACCCCTAATACATATATACACATACATACATATACACATATATACATATATATACACATATATATATATATATATATATATATATATATATATATATATATATATATATATATATATATATATATACACATACACACATATATACATATAAACATATACACATATACAGTGGGGCAAAAAAGTATTTAGCCACCAATTGTGCAAGTTCTCCCACTTAAAAAGATGAGAGGCGCCTGTAATTTTCATCATAGGTATACCTCAACTATGAGAGACAAAATGAGAAAAAAAAAAAAATGCAGAAAATCACATTGTAAGATTTTTAAAGAATTAATTGGTAAATTCCTCGGTAAAATAAGTATTTGGTCACCTACAAACAAGCAAGATTTCTAGCTCTCACAGAGCTGTAACAACTTCTTTAAGAGGCTCCTCTGTCCTCCACTCGTTACCTGTATTAATGGCATCTGTTTGAACTCGTTATCAGTATAAAAGACACCTGTCCACAACCTCAAACAGTCCAACTCCAAACTCCACCATGGCCAAGACTAAAGAGCTGTCAAAGGACACCAGAAACAAAATTGTAGACCTGCACCAGGCTGGGAAGACTGAATCTGCAACAGGTAAGCAGCTTGGTGTGAAGAAATCAACTGTGGGAGCAATTATTAGAAAATTGAAGACATACAAGACCACTGATAATCTCCCTCGATCTGGGGCTCCACGCAAGATCTCACCCCGTGGGGTCAAAATGATCACAAGAACTGTGAGCAAAAATCCCAGAACCACACGGGATGAATGACCTAGTGAATGACCTGCAGAGAGCTGGGACCAAAGTAACAAAGGCTACCATCAGTAACACACTGCGCCGCCAGGGACTCAAATCCTGCAGTGCCAGACGTGTCCCCCTGCTTAAGCCAGTACATGTCCGGGCCCAACTGAAGTTTGCTAGAGAGCATTTGGATAATCCAGAAGAGGATTGGGAGAATGTCATATGGTCAGATGAAACCAAAATAGAACTTTTTGGTAAAAACTCAACTTGTCGTGTTTGGAGGAGAAAGAATGCTGAGTTGCATCCAAAGAACACCATACCTACTGTGAAGCATGGGGGTGGAAATATCATGCTTTGGGGCTGTTTTTCTGCAAAGGGACCAGGATGACTGATCCGTGTAAAAGAAAGAATGAATGGGGCCATGAATCGTGAGATTTTGAGTGAAAACTTCATTCCATCAGCAAGGGCATTGAAGATGAAACGTGGCTGGGTCTTTCAGCATGACAATGATCCCAAACACACCGCCCGGGCAACGAAGGAGTGGCTTCGTAAGAAGCATTTCAAGGTCCTGGAGTGGCCTAGCCAGTCTCCAGATCTCAACCCCATCGAAAATCTTTGGAGGGAGTTGAAAGTCCATGTTGCCCAGCGACAGCCCCAAAACATTACTGCTCTAGAGGCCAAAATACCAGCAACAGTGTGTGAAAACCTTGTAAAGACTTACAGAAAACGTTTGACCTCTGTCATTGCCAACAAAGCGTATATAACAAAGTATTGAGATGAAATTTTGTTATTGACCAAAAACTTATTTCCACCATAATTTGCAAATAAATTTTTAAAAATACTACAATGTGATTTTCTGGATTTTTTTTTTCTCATTTTGTCTCTCATAGTTGAGGTATACCTATGATGAAAATTACAGGCCTCTCTCATCTTTTTAAGTGGGAGAACTTGCACAATTGGTGGCTGACTAAATACTTTTTTGCCCCACTGTGTATACACACACATATACATACATATATATATATATATATATATATATATATATATATATATATATACACACATACATATATATACACATATATATATATATATATATATATATATATATATATATATATATATACACACACATACATACATACATATACATATATACACATACACATACATATATACACATACACATATATACATACATATACATACATATACACACACATATACATATACACACATACATATATACACAGACATACACACATACATACATACATACATGTATGTGTATTATATATATATATATACACCCACACACACACACACACACACATATACATACATATATACATACATATATACACACACACACAGTCATGGCCAAAAATATCGGCACCCTTGGTAAATATGATCAAAGGCGGCTCTGAAAGTAAACCTGCATGATTAATCCTTTTGATCTTTTATTTTTAAAAAATTCACAAAAATCTAACCTTTCATTGGATAATAAGAATTTAAAATGGGGGGAAATATCAGTATGAAATAAATGTTTCTCTCAAATACATGTTGGACACAATTATTGGTACTCCTAGAAATTCGTACGAGTAAAATATCTCTGAAGTATATTCCCATTCATATTCACAATTTTGAGCACTACAGGGTGATTATGAACATGAAATTATCCAGCCATGGCTTCCTGTTTCACAGAAATATAAATAGGAGGGAAAACAAAGGCCAAATTCCCTTTATCATCCATCACAATGAGAAAAAAACAAAGAATATATTTCCGATGTGCAGCAAAAGATAACTGAGCTTCACAAATTAGTGAAGTGGCTTTAAGAAAAGAGCTAGAGTAGTGAAAATTCCCATTTCCACCATCAGGGCAATAATAACGAATTTCCAATCAACATAAAATGTTACGAAACTGCCTGGAAGAGGACGTGTCTATATCGTCCTAATGCACGGTGAGGAGGAGAGTTTGAGTGGCTAAAGTCTCTCCAAGGACCACAGCTGGAGAATTGCAGAAAATAGTTGAGTCTCGGGGTCAGAAAACCTTAAAAAAAAAAAAAAAAAAAAAAAAAAAAAAAAAGTCAAACCGCACCTACATGTATGTATACATGGTGTTTGGGAGGGTTTCAAGAAAAATTCTTCTAAGTCATCCAAAAACAAACTCCAGCATATTCAGTTATCAGACACGACTGGAACTTCAAATGGGACTAGCTTCTATGGTCAGATGAAACTAAAAAAAAAAAAAAAAAAGCAGCAAACACTCAAGATAGGTTTGGTGAACACAGGGATAAAAATTACCCCATGTGTACAATGCAATATACTGCTGTATTTTTGATGTCGTGGGCCTATATTTCTGCTGGAGATCCTGGACATCTTGTTTAGACACATGGCATCATGGATTCTATCAAATACCAACAGATAATAATCAGTAAGTGACTGACTCTATTAGAAATCTTATAATGGGCCATGTCTGGATCTTCCAACTGTACAATAATCCAAACACAAACCTCAAAAACAACACAAAAATGGGTCACTGAGCACAAAACCAAGCTTCTGCTATGGCCATTCCAGTCCTCTGACCTGAACCCTATAGAAAATGAGTGGAACTGAAGAGAAGCACCACCAACATGGAGCTGGGAATCTAAAGGGTCTGGAGTGATTCTGGATGAAGGAATGGTCTCTGATCTCGTCAGATGTTCTCTAACCTCATCAGGCATTATAGGAGAAAATTTAGAGCTGTTAAAAGGGTCATCGGATGCAAAATTCACTTTACAAGTTGTTTGAACTTAAATGTGTGTTGGAAGTGTGTGTACACATCCATCCTATAATGATAAAAATCCACCCAGTGTTTTTTTTTAAATCCCTATTTTAAAATCCCCTTTCTCAAATCAGGCTGTTCTGAGAGCCCTGTCAGAATGACGCAGTTCTATACAGGCTTTTATTTGTCACATACACGATTATAAAGAGATATAACCAGCAGTGAAATGTGAGTCAGGTCCGCTCCATGGACAGTGCAAATATTATCGAATACAAACGGAGAGGAATATACATAAATAGGTATAGATAAAATGAAATAAAGGAATAAAATTTAAAGAAAATATAAAATAAAAATAAAATAAAATGTGCATGACCGTATACTGTAGACTTAAATATTAAGATAAGCAGGAATGTACAAGAGAGGAATGTGCAAACAGGTTGTACATGGTTGTCATGTAGCAGCAATACAGAAAGTGCTGTGTGCAAATGACACTGTCAGTATGAGGTAGAGAATAATGAATATCTTACTGATTGTTAAGTGATTATTAAGTGGAGTCATGTTGATGTTAAGGGGCTGAGTTTGAGTTTAGGAGCCTGATGGCCTGGGGGAAGAAACTCCTCCTGAGTCACTCAGTTTGTGTCATCAGGCAACGGAAGCGCTTACCAGATGGCAGCAGAGTGAAAAGACAGTTACTAGGGTGGTTTGAGTCCTTGATGATTTTGACAGCTCTGCTTCTGCAGAGTTTGAGGTAGATGTCCTGCAGAGAGGGGAGAGCAGACCCTGAGATGCGCTCAGCTAAGCGCACAACTCTCTGCAGGGCTTTGCAGTCTTGACTGGAGCTGTTCCTATACCACACTGAAATACACTGAGTTAATACACTTTCTATGGTTCCTGAATAGAAAGTTTTCAGGATTGTTGGTGAGAACCTGAATTTCCTCAGCTGTCGCAGATGGTACAGTCTTTGCCTGGCTTTATTAACCTGCGTTTGAATGTGTGTAGTCCAAGTCAGGTCCTCTGAGATTTTACTCCGAGGTACTGGAAGCTGCTCACCCTATCCACAGGGGTCCCACTGATCATAAGAGGAGTGTAGGGCCACTTCTGTCTCTTCCTGAAGTCAACAATCAGCTCTTAAGTTTTGCTCACATTCAGAGAGAGACAATTGTCCTGGCACCATGATGTAAGTCTCTCCACCTCATCCAAGTATGCGGTCTCATTATTGGAAATGAGGCCCAGAACCACAGTATCATCAGCGAATTTGATGATAGATGTGGAGCTGTGGGAAGACACGCAGTCGTGTGTGTAGAGAGAGTAGAGCAGGGGACTCAGGACACAGCCCTGTGGGGTTCCTACGTTCAGGGTGATGGAGTTGGAGCTGAACTGGCCTACTTTCACCACTTGAGGTCTGCCGGTGAGGAAGTTCAGGATCCAGTCACAGAGTGAAGAGTTAAGGCCGAGGTCTATGAGTTTAGAAGCTAGCTTGCTGGGGACAATGGTATTGAAAGCTGAGCTATAGTCAATAAATAGCAGCCTTACATAGTTCCCGTTGTTGCTGTCAATGTGCGTGAGAGAAGAGTGCAGGACGTGAGAGATGGCATCTTCAGTAGATCTCTTGGGACGATAGGCAAACTGAAGAGGGTCCAAAGTATCAGGGATGGATGAGCAAATGTAGTTTTTTACCAGTCTCTCAAAGACCTTCATGACTATTGATGTGAGGGCAACTGGACGATAGTCATTCAGGCAAGAGGGTTTATTGTTCTTGGGCACAGGGATGATGACAGATTTTTTAAAGGAGGTGGGGACCACAGAGGTAGCAAGGGACTCATTAAAGATGGAAGTAAACAAACCAGCGAGCTGATCAACGCAGGACCTCAGAAGACGGCCAGTAATCCCATCAGGTGCGGCTGCTTTCCTGACGTTCACTCGCTTTAGGGCACTCCGAACATCGTCCTCTGACATGGTGATTACATGATTATCGCTGCTCTGACTACCGCTTTCTGACGCGCTGATCAGCAGAGTCTCGCTGCCACGATTGCTTTCAAAGCGGCCATAGAAAGAGTTTAACTCGTCAGCCAGCAACGGATCTGCTCTCACCTCAGCAGAGGATTTATTTCCAAAGGTACATATGGTCCTCAGTCCCTGCCACATGAGTCGGGAGTCATTGAGTTGAAAGTGAGACTCTATTCTCTCCCTGTATTGGAGTTTGGCGTCGGAGAGCATAGCACGATGCTTTGTACTCGCTCATATTCCCCGACAAAAGACTGGCATTGTAAGCGGCAGTGCGTTTGTTTACCGCAGCCCGGATTG